>JAGFNX010000539.1:0-53636 GCA_017657125.1 Scopulariopsis brevicaulis
CCACCCCCCCCCCCCCCAAAATACTACTGGAACAAAAGACAAGAGGAATTAGGTGAGGTTAGGCGGAGGGTTTCACCTCCACTCTGCGTCGTCGTAGTACTCGGGCTCCTGGGAATACTGCCGGTACTGGCGCTGGTGCTGCTGCGGCATCTGCTGGCGGTGCTGGGGATAATATTGTTGCGGATGCGGCTGATGCGGCTGATGCGGCTGTTGGAGTTGCTGGGGTTGCTGGTGATGATGCTGTTGTGGCTGCTGGTAGTGCTGCTGGTGCTGATATTGCTGCTGTTGCTGCACCTGCTGGTGGTACTGGCGATGTTCCTGCCTCGGCACCTCCTCCACCTCCTCCGCCTCGTCCTCCGACTCCTCCCCCGACATCATCCCCCCGGGCCCTCCCTGCTCCTGCACCTCTCCCTTCCCTTGTCCCTTCCCCTTCTTCCCCCCAAAGCTCAAAAACCGCTTAAACCCCTTCTCCGGCACCTCCGCCGCCAGCATCTCATCATGCCGCCTCTCATCATCCTCATCGTGGAACAGCCTCGGCACCAGGATCCGGTACGGCACCGTAATCCCCGCGGGATCCCGCGGGCTCACCTCTGCGTTGATGCAGATGTCCAGCCCATCCTCTAGATCGACGGCGAAGTCGTCTGCTCGCTTGAGTTGTTTTATAGAGAGGCCTGTTGGGGTGCGGTGGAAGGGCTTGGGGACGAAGTCGTCTGGGTTGGCGGCTGTGGGCTGAGGAGGCCGGACGGGGCGCGCGGTGAAGAGCGCCTCGTCGCCTTGCTCGTACTCCCTGTCGCCCCCGCCACGTAGTCTACTCCGCGGCGGCCCGGGAGCGCCCTGCTCGTAGTCATAGTACCCATACGGCTCCGTCTCTTGGTCCCACGGCTGGCCGCCATGCCCGTGCCCGTGCCCATTTCCATTCACGACCGGAGCGTCATACGGCTCCGGCTCCTGATACTGCGGCCTCGACGCCGGCTTCTCCAGACCAACAAGCCTCCTCGCGCTGAAATCAGCCCTGCTAACCGACAGCGAGCGCGTAAGCTTCCCGGGAGTCGCCACCGGCGGTCTCCCCGCATCACTCGAGTTCCGCCTCGAGAGCGACCTGAAGAAGCCACCGCTTCCTGACCCAGAAATGGGCGGCCTCGAGACGTCGCGCGGCGAGTCCTGGCCACTCACGGAGTTCTTCCTCTTCGAGAACCGGCGGAATAGACTCCCGGCGCGGCTCGGCGGCGGGCTGGGAGTCCTCTCGTGCACGGACGGTTCCGGCGTCCCAGGGGGGGTATTACCCGGCGCCCAGGCACGGATGGAGCACCAGTTCCGGTGGGGCAGCATGCGCTTGTTTCCCCTTACCTTTCCGTCCACGCCGGCGGCGAAAAGCGGGATCATGGCCTCGTCGGTGTCCTTGTCGAAGTGGTGGACCTTGTTGCGGCGGTTGAGGACGTCGACCATTAGGGGCGGGGGCGGGGAGTTGGCGATGGGAGAGGCGGTAATGTTGGGCATGTAGCGGAAGTCCTTGTGCTTGGGGAGCTGGAAGCGCGGGTGGGAGTAGAAGTGGCCCACGGCGGTGAGGTTGACGTTGCCGCTGAGAAGGGTCACCCGCACAGATTTGATGGCGGCGAGGTCCTGAAGCTGCTCGATGACGTCCCGTCGCTCGCCCTTCCGGTTCTTGGCCGTCCAGTGGTCGTTTAGCTCATCTCGGATTTCATTGTCGCCCTCCAGCTGGTGCATGGCGCTCCCCAGCTTGCCTGACCTGCCCAGCTTCTTGAACGGGGACATCAACCGAGAGCCCATCCTACACGTAGTTAGCATCGAAATCACAGTCATTCCCTTGGGTTGTAACTCACGTCTTCTCAAGCCAGTCCAGCCGCGGATAGGCAATCGGAACGGGTAGCACCACAAGCAGATGCTTCGTAACCCCCGTCTTGACATCCCTATAGCACCGATCCATAATCTTCTCCCACGTCGCCTCAGCCACGACGTCCATCTCCGTCCGCTCCGTTCGGCAGTCCACCGCTAACAACGACACCCCAGCCCCAAGATCCACAATCAAGCTGCGGCTCAGCGCCCCGACGTACGGGCCCGGCTCAACGCCCGTGATCCAGCTCGGCTCCGACGCCTCCGTCTCGTCCGCGACGCTTTGGTGCTGGAAGAGCATGTAGTACTTCATGGCCACTGCGCCGAGGCCACAGAAGACGGGTGAGCCATTGAGGTGGCGCGGGTACGAGCCGTACCCGTCCAGCACCTCGCGGTCGTCCCACATGTTCACCATGGGGACGTGCGACGCCGCGAGGGCGAACATGCCGCGCGAGAACCAGCTGCAGTACCGCCGCAGGTAGAACGACTCCAGCTCGTCCTGCAGCTCTGACAGGAACGGCGCGCCATATTTCTGCTCCTCGCTGCGCATGCCGAGCCACCGCCGGAACAGCGTGCACTCCTTTAGCACCGCGTCGTTGAAGATCTGCCCGCCCCCGCCAATCATGGCGTGGAACGGCCGGGCCTGGTGCGTGTTCAGCACATCCCTCCACATCGGGTCCGGGCCGCTGAGGTCGTTGGTCCCGACGTCGAGCCCGAAGCCGTTGCTGCTGTGGAACGCGACGTTCATGGGAGTTCCCCGCGCAGGGACCCAGAAGCCTAGTGCCGGGCCGCGGTTAATGCGGTACGCGACGCGCTGCTGCGCATCTGAGAGCTCGACCTCGATGTTGAAGCGCCAAAAGGTGAGGCCTCGTTCCTCGTGTAGCCGGAAGCCGCGGACATCCTTGTACTTTGCAACCTTCTCGCCGTCGACCTTGATGCGCCGGTGGCGGCTGGCGTACGAGCCGGGGAGGTCCATCATGCCCTCGGGGAGGGGCACGTCGGGCGGGCTGCGCGAGGCCTCGAAGAGGCCCTCGTCTGTCTCCTTGAGGGATAGGTCCACGCCCTCCTCGAGGTGTTCCACGGGCCGGACGTAGATCGTCTCGCCCCTGCGGCCGAGCTTCGGGTGGCCGGCGATGGGGTCTACGTATTCGGGCGAGAGGTCGCCGTTTACTTCGACGGGGGGAGGGGGCAGGGGCTCGAGGGGCTGCAGGAAGAGCCGTAGGGTTGGCGCGATGTCGTAGTCGGAGCCTTCGTCTTGGGTGACGATCATGATGCTGCCTCTCCATATCTCCCGCTCCACAATCGTCGGGTCCCGGGCGGATTTTGCGGCCAGCTCGCGGCGGAGGCCGCAGTATCGCAGGAGCGGTCCGCACTCGACGTATAGCGGTGGCTTGAACCTTGTTGGTCCTAGACAGACGTTAGCAAATCAGAACGCGGGACAAAGTTCCACCTCTACAAAATAGAGAATAGAACGTCAGTTGTCGCACATACCATTCGTCTCAGCATACTCCCCGTCAAAAGCCTCCGCCTTCCGCGGCCGCGACGACATACCCTTCCCCTTGGGCCCCTCCTCCCACCAGGCCCTACCTGGATCCGCGACCGGCGGCACACTCTTTTCGTGCAGGTTGAGTAGCGGACCCCCGAGTGACCCGACGGTAGCCTGTCTCCACTCGTCAAGGAACTTGGGCGGCAGGTAGAGTCCGTCTCCCGGCGTGAACTCGCGGCGGTCGTGATCCGATACGACCGAGCCGCCTTCTGAAGCGGGGCCTTGGAGGATCGTGGGCTCGTCGTCAAACGTGACGGTTGTTTGCGTCGTGGAGGGGATGGGCTCCGTGGCGTTCCTCCTTATGCCGGGCTGCGGTGCGGGCGGGCCCGTGTAAGCCACGGCGTCGGGGTGGGGCTCGGGGTGGGGCCCCGGGCGGGCGCGCCGGACTTCGGGTGCTGGAGCGAGGAGCGACTCGTCGTAGTGGGACTGAGGTGGGTTCGTCCTCGGCGGGGGACCCCGGGCGGAGTAGCCGTTTCTAGGATCGGACGGCTGGGGCTGAGGTAGAGGTCGAGGTTGAGGTTGTGATTGCGGTTGAGGTTGAGGTAGAGGTCGGGGTTGGGGTTGAGATTGTGGCTGTGGTAGAGGTCGAGGTTGGGGCTGAGGTTGAGATTGGAATTGGGGTTGGGGTTGGGGTTGAGGATTCTCTCGCATCGCATTCTGAGCTTCGATCCTCAGACGGTACCAAGGGTCACCGGGTGGGTCCTTGCGCAGCTTATTGCTATTACTCCGCGAGAGAGAGAACCCACCGCTAGACTGCGGCCGGCCGGCCGGAGCTGCAGCGGGGGCTGCAACGGGGTCTGCCGCGGGTGAGCCGGACTCGGCGCCATTGGGGGGAGCAAGGTCTTGCCGCCGGGCAGCCCGCTCACGGAAGCTGAGATTGCGCTTCGGGATCCCCATGTTGCCGCCGGAAGGTTGGGGCGGAGGCTCTTCGGGTGAGTAGTCGGGGTCGGGGGCCGGAGCGGGAGCAGGCGTCGGTGTAATGGGCTCTACCGGGGGCCCGGGCGGCACGGGCAGAGCCCTAGGCTGCGGAACTTCATGATAGCGGCTAGCCTCCTGGGGAGGGTTCTGAGACAGGGGACCCCTGTGAGCAGCGACGGGCTGTTCGGGCGCCCGGGCGGATGGGCGCCGTGTGGGCGTCGGCAGGTCCTCCCCTATATCCCCCTGCGACGCTCCCCTCTCCCTAAAGCTCACTTGGGGATACTGTTGCTGCTGCGGTTGCGGTTGCTGCTGTTGTCGCGGCTGCTGCTGAATCCCCAGCGGCGTCTCCTTGGCCGCCTCCGCAGCCCTCGCAGCCCTCGCAGCCCTCTCCCTAGCCTTCCTCTCCGCAGCCTCAACCTTTGCGCGCTTCTCCTCCTTGGTGATACTATCGAGCGTCAGCTCAAGCTTCTGCAGCGGCGAACGGTCGTCTGCGAACTTTCTGCTGCTGCCGCCGGCCTGCGACGTCGTCGACGGTCTCCTCGGCTGCGGCTGGCCGGACTCGGGGCCGCCACGCCCGGGCGTGGTGACTTCCCTCACGCTCCCCTTCCTCACCTGCTGGAGCGGAATCTCGCCTGCGATTCTCGTGCGCGGGGTCGCGGGCTCGGCGGGGTCGCCTGGGTCTGCCGAGAAGTAGTCCCGCGGCTCGTCCCGCGGCGATCTGTACTGCGGCTCCCGCGCCCTGTCCATCGCGACGACGGGCGGCGAGGCGGGCGTGCTGGCGGACCTCGAGGCGGCGACGGCTGCTGCCGCCGCGGCGTACGCGTCGGGCGTGCTGCTGTTGCTGAACCTCCCGGCGCGGTAGCTCAGCGGCGGGGCGCGCGGCACCTCGGGCACGGCAGGCGGCGTCGCGGCGTCGAACTCAAAGTCCCGGGTGTCGTCTCGCGTGCGGGACCGGCGGTGAGCTCTCCTGTCGGCGATGTCGGGCGGGTAGTCGGTGGCGTCGGGCTGGTACGAGGGCGGGCGTGGAGCTAGGCCGTGGCCGAGGAAGCTCGAGGCGGTGGGCGAGGCGAAGGGGCTGAGGGTCGAGTCGGCGGGGTCCTCGGTATTTGTCGTCTGCACCGAGATGCGGTGCGGCTGCTGGCGTGGCTGGCCGTCGGGGTGGTCGAGGGCCGCGCCATAGTCGTCCGAGTGGCGGTCCTGCCTCGTGGGGACGGCGGCCTTGGGAGCGGGGAGCTTGCCCCAGTACGGGGCCGACATGGCGGCGAATGGGAGCGCGGCCGCGCCGCGTGTCTCGTTTGTGGTGGGTACGCTTTACCGAGAGGGTGCGTGGAGCAACCGCTTGCGCTTGCGTGCGGCAGTGTGGTCCCTCTGTCGTGGCGGGCAGCGGCCTGTCGAGGCGGATCGTGCGTTATGGGTCGGGCAAAGCTCGGCCCTGTGCGCCCTGGGTGCCAATTGGGCTTTCTTTACTTTACTTTTTTTTTTTCCCTTCAGGCGTCGAGTGGGCGGGAGGTGGGGAACCGGTGCTGCAGAGGCGAAAAGCAAGCTCCCATCACAGCCAATGCGGCGCGGACACATGCGAGGTGGGCGGGCAGGAAATTAGACAGGAGGGGGCGTGTGAGTTGTGTGTGCAGAGAGAGGGATATTGAGCTTGCCAGTCCCGCGGAAGAAGTTTAATAAAGGGAGGCTGGCATTACTTGGGGGTTGGAGGAAACGCGCGCCTGCGATAGGACGGCGCGCCGGGGAGGGAAAGAGACGGGATGGAGCGAAAATGACGACGCTGTGAGGCTGGGAAGCGGTGCGATGGGCGAATCGAGGGGGAGCTTGGGCAGCTCCCGCCGCTGAGCCCGCCGCTAGCTCTCCGGCTTGGCGCCGGGCCGGGTGCGCTGTGGGGAGCCACAATGGACCAGGCTGTCGACCGCCGAGGGCTACGGGGCGGCTGCGGTTCTCGAGTCCGTTTGCGAGGTCCACGTTGGTGCTCTCGTACACGTCGCTGTGCATTCTGCAGTGGAGCGGGAGTGTGGGCTGGTGTCGGATGCGAGCGCGACGCCCATTGCATGCTGGTGCGAGGTTCCACGGGCACGACAGCAGCGGGCGTCGAGCAGGAAGCGTCCCAGCAAGCTCGATCGATCGCCGGCCCGGCTGGGAGCTTCGGCTTGGCACAACGCAAGGGATCCTTTCGCCCCTGCAGCGCCTCGTGGCTATGTCCCTGAACCATCCGCCCATCCGCCAGGGACCGGCCATCGGTCTCGCCCTGGCGGGTTGACAGCCAAAACAGGCACCATCAGGAGAACCAAGAAAGTCGCGTGGCGGGGTTCGGGCGGCCCAGCCCTGCCGGTGGTGAAGGAATTGAAGAAACAGAGGTGGCTGGGAGGAGCTGGCGAGGAAAATGTGACGTCGGACCGGGGTCTCGGGCGGGAACGACAGGCCCCACATGTACCCACTTTAGCGGCGATTGGCGCTGTTAGCTTCCAGGGTTCCTGCCCGGTGTTGTGCCTTGGGCCCGAGCTAGTGGGTATTACATCGAGCCTGTCATTCGCGATCCAGGCACGTCGTTTGTCGTCAAACCATATGTGTCCTTGTTTGCCGGCGGGATGGGAAGCGGCGGGAAGCAAACGGGAAGCCGGTCCCGGCGCTCCCATGAACGGCCCGGCACGCATGGGCTCCCCGGCCCGCCTCGTCGATGGCCTTGGAATCCACCCCAGTTGACGAAACGAGGCTTGATCTCACACAATAGTAGTGGGACAACAGATCTCGAGGAACGGCACCTATTTCCCGGGGCCCCCACGCCATGATTTTGTCTTCGGATCTCGTGCAGCGCCTCCAAACCTCCGGAACTCCCCTACGCTGACGGATACAGGAGCCTCGTTACGCGTCTCACGTCTCCCCGGCTGGCTAGTCGCCAGAGCAGCGCCATGGCTGTACGACTACGCCCCTTCCGCCCCCCGTGCCGATGGCGTTTTTCCCGCGCGCGGTTGAGTGGGAGGCCGCCGAAACGCCTTGTACGCGTCCCTCGGGCTGTGCAATGTGATATCCGCTGACCAAGGGCATGTAGCCGCCCTCGCCAATCGCCCATGTCCTCACTGTAAACCAACCGATTTTCCCTCAGGGCCCCGGGACCTCTCGTGGTTCCCATGTGTCCCGTGTGTTCCAATCGCATCTCGGCGTATTCGAGGCTCGACACATGGCCTTACACGCGCCGGCCAATCTAAGACGATGTAGATGGCATGGCTACATGTTGTACAAGCAAGACGAGGTCTGGGGAATAGAGATCCCCTGCTAACAACCAACACTTGTTCATCGCCGTTTTGGCCCCGTTTAACAAAGGGCACCAAGACAAGCGCCACGTTCCCGCGCCGTAGGATCCCTGGTTCCTCACGTCTAAGACGGAACGGCCTGTTATGGAACCCTCCTGGCAATGGCAATTTATCTCTACGACGCGCCACTTGGCATGTCTCTGTAAAACCCATGACCCGTGGCAAGATATTCCCTATGTTGCAGACAAACACCAAACATTGACGCTTCGGATACCATGTCCCCCGCAAAAAGCGAGACGTAGATGAACCTATCCATATCCCTACTCCTATTGTACAGAATCAAGCCCGAGCACCAGCGCCCCGCGTTCCCCCGGACCTCATATCCCCCAACACCCTCACTCCCCGCATCTACGCCCAACGGGGAGAAAAAGGGCTCCGAGTAAGAAAGGATCTTTGGATATAAAAGACTTCGAATTAACAACCCCAAAACGCAGCTCTATGCCAAAAAAAAGGTCCCAAAAACAAAACAAAACGTCCGTCTATACCTCAAGAAGAACAAAGAGACTCCAGGATCAACGCCCCCCAGACGCTAATAACCTCCCCTCCTGCTCGTCGTCCGAGTCGTCGTCGCCGATTACATGTTGCTCCTCCCCGTCGTCGCTCAGGCTCCTCCTCCCTCCGCTCCCGCTCGCACTCCCGCTCCCGCTACCACCCTCACCGAGGGGCAGCCGCTCGCTGGACCGGTCCTTATACCGTGCCTCAAACTCCTCGTCCTCGTCCTCGCTGCCCCCAGCAAACGCATCGTACAGCTCCCCGCCCCTCGTCCGCCGCGCCTGGCCACCCGCGGCGTACACGCCCTTCTCCCCGCCGTTATATCCGTCCACATCCTCCGCCAGCGGCTCGAACTCGTAGTCGTCGCCCGAGTCGTTCTGCAGACGCCTGCGGCGCGCCATGTACAGGTAGATGCCCAGGCCAATGCAGAAGATGACGATGAGGGCTATCGCGCCGTAGATCCAGATCTGCGCCTTGGACGAGACGCCAAAGGTAGGCAGCCAGGAGACCCAGTTGGTGGGCGTGTCGCTGGCGTGCTCGGCGGCGTCGGTGAACGTCGGGTCGTCCGCGGTGCCGCTCGCGGCCCCAGACGTGCCCGTAGGCTTGGCGTCGCCGGCGCCGGTGCCCGTCGGAGGGGGCGTCGCGGTGGAGACGGCCGTGACGGTGCTGGTTGCCAGGATGGCGTGGTCCTTGTTGTCGGACTCCTGCGGCATGGGGAGCTTGGTGGCCTTGTCGGCGTCGATGGACTCACCCCACAGCTTTACTTGCCAGTCGACCCAGAATCCGTCGTACTCGTTCACCTTGGTATCCCTGACGACGACCTTCCACTTTCCAACGCCAGATTCGCCCCTGTGAAGACGACAGTTAGTGAAACCGCTCAAGGCCCTGGTATCTATCGGAGTGGTTGACTTACCAATGCGCCACGCTCATAAACGTCCAGTCACTGTAGCCCTGAGACGACGAGTCGTGCTTACGAGTCGTAGCAATGTGGCTGATGACATTACTCGGGCTGATCAGATCAACGCTGAGATCCCCACGCCGCGTGTGGTTGACGTTCATGGTGACGGTGACATGCTCCAAGCGCGCGAGATTGGCCTCCTTCATCATCTCCTCGGTGACCTCGAAAGTCGCCGTGAGCCCGCTCTTGCCCTGCGGGATCGCCTTCTTTACCTGCAGCCAGGGCGAGTACAGCCACGCCTGCGGCTTGACCTTCTCCCAGGTCTTCGCCAGCTCGACGGCGCCGTAGGTGTTGATCTTGCCGTAGCCGAACGTGTGGCTGAACTTCTTGCCGATGGACGTGGGCTTCCAGTCATCCGCCTCGACGTGCTGGGCCGTCTCCATGGTGATGTACTGCAGGTCTCTCCAGCTCAAGTCGGGTCGCGCTTCGAGGATGAGCGCAAAGATGCCCGCAGCAAGCGGGGCAGCGGCTGAGGTTCCGCCGTGATTACTATAGCACTTGTCGGAGCCAACATCGGTGGTATGCTGTTCGAGAGATTAGCTACTGGGGGTATAACAGAGTCGAGTGACGGGCCTGGGACTTACAATTGCATCGCCACTTCCGCTGCTGTAGGTGACCACGAGCTGCGCGGAGCAGTGCTCTGAGTAGTAGGGGTGCTTTCCGGCGCGATCGACGGCACCAACGGTGACACTGTAGATGGAGTTGGTGTACCCGTCAAAGTTGCAGTTGTCCTCGTTCGCCGCTCCGTTGCCGCTGGCGAAGACGTAGATCGACCCCAGGCCGCCGCGGCCGTCCTGAATGCCTTTCAGCATGGCCTGGCGGATCGCAATCCCGGGGGCGTCCATGGACCTGCCGTCGTCGGGCGGGCCCCACGAGCAGGAGTAGATGTCGTTGTTCTGGTAGTCGTACGTCATGGCGATCGCCTCGTCCTCGTCGGTGATGAGCTTGCTGAGTATGCGCAGGCCCGAGATCTTGGCGTCGTACGCGACGCCGACGCCGCAGACGTCGTTCCGCACCGCGGCGATCTCGCCGGCACACCGGGTACCGTGGTGGTCGTCTGACAGGCGCGGCCTAGGCTCCGGGCCGGGGTCGTTGAAGTCCCACGAGCCCTTGGCGTAGTAGTTTGCCTGCAGGTCCTTGCTCGTCATGTCGACGCCGTCATCGACCATAGCGACGATGCTCCCCTTGCCCGTGATCCCTTGTAGCCAGACGGCCGTGACGTTGATGTCGTGGCCCGCCTGCACCGTGTTGATGAGGTGCCACTGGTTCTTGAATATCGGGTCCGTGATGCCGAGCGTCGATATGACCTCCTTTTGCTTCGCCACCATGACTTCGTCCTCCTTCTCGCCGACTCTCGGAACCAGGTTTGACTTGTAATTCGGAGGAAGAGGGGGTATCATCCTCTTGGGCCACGGTTTCCGAGGCACATCCTTCTTCGCCATCCGCACTCCGTCGAGAACGTCGGGCTCGCCATCGCGCTTGAGTTTCCTCGCCCGCACCGCGTCGGACACAAAGTCGGAGTCAGACTTGGGCGCGGAGAATACGTGGAGGTGGTCTAGCACGCCGACCTGGCCGTCATACTCGAGTCCCAGGCGGTCGGATACGTGTCGGGGGGAGATGTCGTCGTCGAGGTGGAGGATGTAGTAGTCGTTGTTGTCGTGGTCGCGGGGGGTCCGCCGGAACGGTGTCGAGGCGAGCGCCGAGCTGGCTAGGCCCAGGAGGCCTACCAAGGAGGCTATCCTCATCCTGAGCGAGAGTCGGAACACTGAGAAGGGGGAGGGACGGCCGGAGAATCGCTAGTGGCTGGACAGCTGCTGCTACATCGAAGGAAGAACGGCCGCGGGGAAAAGGGGAAAAAGGAATACAACGCAGGAACAAGCGATGGAATCAAAGAAGGAAGATCTATTAAAAAAAGAGGGGCCTGAAAAGAAGGGATCGGCGGGATATAATCTGGAGTCCTTGGAAGCGGAGGTTAGAGAGTCGTCGTGGCCTCAATAACTTGAAGCTGGAGATCGCCGGCGACACGGGGCTGCGCAGGGGGTAAGACGGATACCGTGCGAAACCCAACGTCGAAGGAAAATCGAAGGCGAAACAAGGCAGGCGCAGCGGGGCGAGGGCGATCTTTACAGTGTGGATAGGAGAGTTTAGTGCCGGTACTTTGGCCCGTGCTACTATGGTACGTCGTAGTGGAGGTTGCCATATTAAGACGCGTACCGAAAGCCATCCTGCTACTGGCGTCAGACGGCGAGTTTCCGAATTCATCCATTGCATGAATAGACTTTTCCCCGGCCCCAATAAGAGGCATCCGCTGGTTGGGTTACTTCCACAAAGTATCTTTAGCCTGAGCATTCTTCGCAGAGCCACGTGACCGGTTTCAGCTCCCTGACGAATCTCGCAACCTGTAAGGGTGGCGGGAGTCTACTAAAAAAAAAAAAGAAAAAAAAAGGCGTGAATCCGCTGGAAGCCACGGTGTCCGCCTTCACAAAGGGAGTATTAACGAGGTGCGGCATCTGTGGTATCGAGTGGTGGGGGCTCTTTATTTATCGTCGCCCTCGCTCGCCCATTCCACGTTTCTAGCGCCGTCTTCGACCACTTACAAGTTGCAGACATATTAATACGGGTAAACCGTTGCCCGAAGTCTTGGATGCTTATCATACCTTGTAGATCGGGCGAAGCGAAATTACAAGCCGCGCACACCGGGGTAATATCCCCGGACTGGCCCCCGCAACCCTCTTCTTAGCCTGCTGCCGGTCTCACCCTTAGCCTCACAAGGTTTCGTAGTTGCCTTCGGGTAGCGCAGTTAAACAGCGCATTATCAGGACAATTCCCGTCGCTACATTGAAACATCTGCAAACAAAGTTACATCTCCCAAACGCCTCAATCCAGCCCTGGCAACCAACATCACGTAGGCAGCGCGCCCTCCCTCTCCATCTCCTTCACGTACCCCTCCCACACCTCGATACACCCGTCAAAGAACTCGACGTGGGCGTCCGCCAGCGTCCTGAACTCAGCCCTCATCTCCCCCCTCTTGATCCTCTCAAAGTCCACCGTCTCCCTCATGACCTCCTCGTCGAACATCTCGCTCATTCGCTTTGCCTCCTCCACCTCCCTCGTCAGTTCCTCGATCCGCAGCTCCAGCTTCCTCTGCCTCTCGCGCCTCGCCTGCTCGTGGTCCACGCCCCGCACGTCCTCGAGCTTGGAGCGCAGGAACCCGCTCGCGCCCCCCGCGATGCCGCCCGAGCCGTAGTACGACGACGACGCCGAGGCCGACTGCAGCGCGTCGCGCTCGACCGAACTCTTGTTCAGGTACTCGGTGAGCTGCTCGTAGTCGAGCTGCTTCTGCTCGCGCGACTTGAGGAGGTTCTTCATCGACTGGCTGTAGGCCTGCATGTCGCGGAGGCTCCCGAGATAGTCCTGGTCCGTGACATCCTTGAGGCGCTTCAACCCCGCCGAGTTGTCCTCCACGGACATGGAGAAGGACCGCAGCGCGTTCTCGACCCCGGGCTCCAGGTTGATGAGCTTCTGGAACTGCTCGGCCAGGTCCTTGAAGTCCGTCTCGAGATCCGCCTCCCGGCGGACCACCCTCGCAATGACCTTTTCAATGTGCGAGAGGTCCTCGTCTAGCTTGTCGCTCTTCTCCTTGACATCCGTGAATCGCTTGTCGGGCCTGTGCACCTTTGTAAAGGCATTGATGAACGTGTCGGCAAAGTTGTCAAACACTCCGCCGGACCCCGCCTCGGAGTGCGAGCTGGCCCGCGTAGTGCGCGACCGCATCGTGGCGTTCCAGTCGGCGCTCTCGAGGAAGGTGTGCAGAATGGGCGAGCGGCGGAGGACGGGGTGGAGGGAGAGGCGCGCGAGGAAGCGCTGGAGCGAGTGCGCGCGCCGCGAGGTGAAGTCGGCGCCGAAGCGGTCCCCGCGGACGTACTCCATGCGCTGCTTGTCCGGGAGCGGCGGCACGGCGCAGGCGACATAATCCTTCGTGAGCGACTTGTAGAGGAATACGAAGTCGGTGAAGCGGCGGCGGAGGGTCGTGACGGGCTTCTGGAAGGACGGGAAGGTGGACTGAGCTATTAGTATGATGCAGCCTTACATAGGACTGGGGCCCGACGTTGGTGCAACGCGGGCTAGATGCGAGAGACTCACATGAGTGGTTATGAGGTACGAGACAAAGGCATCTTTGGTGCCGTCGTTCTCCTTGATCGGCGACGTGACCGTGCACTCGAGCTGCTCCGGCCCCAAGGCATGAGCTCCTATCTCATCGCCGTGGAGATCCGACTCCCCGTGCGTGCCGTTGTTCGTGTCATCCATCGAGTCGTCGGCTCTCGAGACCGGGCCGGGGCCGGGCTCTCCCAGGTCGCTCTGCCAGGAGACGTTGGAGAAGTTGTCTTGGTCAACCACAGCCATTCTGCGTACCTTCTCAAGTATTCCAGGATCAGAAGGCTGTGAGCCCGCTCTCTTTGCGCCTCTCTTATTCGCCCGAGGGGGAAGAATGTGAGCTTGCGCGTGGTTGCAGACGTGATCACCAGCCCGCGGAGGCCGGTTGAGAGGGCACGAGGTGGAGATCCGGGGTCGGGACGCCGGCGGGGCGATCGATCGCTGGTAGATTGGCGGCGGGGTTGATTACAGCGGCGTCCGAGGAGTTACGATGATTATATCGGCATTATTCGAGCGAGGTGTAGGGAAGGGGTAAGTGATCGCTCGTTCCCAGCTTCGCAATTGGGGTCGTGTCGATGGTGTATCCTGGTGGCGGGGCGGTGCGACACAAGTCAGGTCGCTGCGGCGGGATCCATGACGAAGCTGGAGCTTGGCGGAAGCTGAGGCGCGTGCGACCGCGGGTGAGCAGCTGGAGACAGTTGCGGGCTTCTGCCTTCGGTGAGGCTCGGTGTGATCGCCACCCAGACCTTGCCCCGATCTACTGCGAAGGTATTGGCGAAGTGTCGTATGGAAGAAAAGGCGTAATAGTTTCATCTGAAATATACTGATAAATTGATTGGAAAATAGTCACTGGCCTAAATCAACAATCAGAAACAAGCCCAAGAGGTCCACCGTGAGCCGGAATGCCTCGCGGAGTTCATCTAGAGACTCTCCAAAGCTAGGCTTGTCCTAGATTCTCATGTACCGGGTTTACTTCTGGCTGTCCTAGGTCCTATCGCATTTATTTGTGAACCAAGAAGGCCCTTGAGCAGACTGGCCCTATGCCCGCCAATAATAGCATGGATATTCACGTTCAGGACTGAAGTTGTCGTGGCGAAGGCCGTCTCGCAGACCCTCGCGGGCTTCATAATATAGTAGAATAAAGAGCTGTCATATAATAATCCCTATCCAAACGCCAGAGAAACCAACCTGGTGATACACCCGCATAATAAAAGCAGAGGAAACCTCCCACAACCAATCCCCATCAGCTAAACTCCTCCTCGAACCGGCTAAACAGCTGGGGTGAGATCTCGTCGCTGCTCAGCCCGTTGACCTCCCACAGCACGCCCTTGCCACCATAGTGGTCCAGCAGCGGCCTGCTCGTCTCCTCGAACTTGTCGAACCTGGCGCGGTACACCGCCTCCGAGTCATCCGACCTCTGCACGAGCGGCTCGCCCGTGACGTCGTCGATGCCACGTACGCGGGGCGCGTTGAACGACGTGTTGTAGACGCGGCCCGAGGGCTCGTGGACCCAGCGGCCGGCGATGCGCTCCATGACGACCTCGAAGGGCGTCTTAATCGACACGACGAGGTTGATGGGGACGATGCGGTCCAGGATCTCGGCCTGCGCCGCCGTGCGCGGGAAGCCGTCGAGGAGGAACGACGCGGACGGGCACTCGGACGCCTCTGGGGACGAGTGCGCGCCGGCGCGGGGCGCCGCGTTGAGGATCGAGTCGACGGCTGACTTGCCCGGCGACATGTCTAAGGCGTCGGGCTCCGCCGTCGAGGAGGATGAGAGGGTCATGACGGGGGGTGGGCCATGGCCCCTGATCCAGCCTCGCGTGACGAGTTCGTTGGAGATGAGGCGGAGCATCAGGTCATCCGAGACAAGGCCGCCCGATTTCATGGTGCTCTCGACCTTGATGCCTACTTCACAGTTAGTCGCGCCGGATTCTTCGAGTCGTGCGTTGCATGGGATATCAACTCACCGAGGGGCGTCCTATTCTTGACATTCTGGCGCAGGAGATCCCCCGAGCTGATGGACTGCAGCTGCGGGAACCGATTCAGCAGCCTCTCGGACTGCGTGCCCTTCCCGACGCCGGGCGCGCCAATAAGGATAACTCTCGCCGCCCTCCGAAACCTCATGCTAGGCCCCCTCTAGCCGCGCGCGGCAGACAAAGGAGATGGAAGAGAACCCGCCCGCGCAAGGGGAAACGACCGGCGACGTCCAGGGGAGAGCTTTTACAGCCCTCCGTCCGCTCCGCTGGTTTCGACGCGAGGTTCCGGCTGCTGGGGGTTCTTTGTCGATAGTAGGTTGTTCCGTTCCGTTTCGTGTGGGGGAAAATCTCGAGGCGGGTTATGGCGACTTCGAAGGCGCGATAAGTGGGGGTGGCCGGTAGTCGGCTCCGCAGATTATATCACGCTTGGGCGACCCTTGTCCTCAACAAAAAGGGCAGCAGCGCCTCGCCGGTGTCGGAAAATCCCGATGGATGATGATGGAAAAGCAATACTATATCACCTTGAAACAAAAATGACAAAAAAAGAACGAAACTACAAGGACAAACACGAAATCATAAATGATGGAAAGGGCGGGATAAAGTGTCAGCCACCTTCGGATGACGTGCCCGATTCAGGGGGGATGAGGGGGAGCTCGGGCGCGTTCAGTGGGGGTGGGGAAGCTGAAGCAGCACTGTGCCCCCTCTCACATGCCGAGGCGAAACCTGCGAACGTGAACGTGGGGGAGGCCGACAGTGCAGCTCGACGTGGCTCGGCACGTTCTAGACGTCAGGACCCCCCCGCCTCTTCAGGCCAATCCGCCATCGACAACGCTTACATTCATCGAGTGCGAGAGTACCTGCATATCATGATCATGACTAATCGGTCATCAGCTCACCGGCTCATGAGATTCCGAGGCCAGCGGGAGGACTCGGGCTGTCAGTCCCTCGGCATCTAGGGCACCACGATACCGTAGTTTGTGGAGAACCGCGGGTCAGCGGCCCTCGATCCCTGCCCGAGTATGCTGCTTGCTACCGTGTGCGGTGTACCTCGTAAAACCTAGACATCCATTCGCCGGAGATTCGGATCCGAAGGCATAGGCCTCCGCGAGATCCGTGATGCATCTCACAGCTTCAGAGCTCGCATACATGTTTTCAGCATGTCGGTCGAGGTTCCTTGCCCGCCAAAAGGCCCAAGGCTGCCACAGGGAAACAGTGCGTGTATGCAAGGGCGTCAAGGCCGTATACTTCCACGTCACGGTATTAATAGGACGAACAAACACATCCTTCGCAACACCGAGGCACAGCACCGAAGCCCCGTCGCCATAGAGCGCGACGACTCATCAATGTCATATATTTCAATTTGTTATGATACAGCTCCGAGAAGCCCAAATCCCAAACACCCTCAGAGGCAAATGGAATCCGCCACCTCCGAACCCTCTACCGTTCCCTCAACCCAAGCGCCCAAAAAACAACACAAAGCCAAGTCTATCAAGTTACAAGCTTCTACTCTAAATCGATGCCAAATACATGAATTCCCCTTCTTTCCCTTATCTTTCGGTGTTGTGAAGGAATGAGATGAAAAAAATGTTCGAGCGCCCAAGTAAGACAATAAAACATAGGGGAAAGTTGGCAAATGAATGGCCCTCGTAGCAGCGGGGCGAATAAAGAGACCCTCCGGACCAAAAAAGTATGATGTACAAAGGGAAAAAAGAAGACGAGGCGCGACTATGCTAATCGCGGACCCCTCAGTTCTTCTTCTCCTCCTTGGCGGGCTTCTCGCCCTCCATTTCGGCGTCCACCATCTCGGGCACCTGCTTCTTGTCGACGCCCTGGGCGTCCGCCTCGGCCTCGGCGTGCATCTGCCTCTCGTCCTTCTCGTCAATGTCCTCGATGTCCCTCGGCGTCGCCATCCCGCCGCTCTCGCTCTCCTCGTTCTGCTCGTTCTCCTCCTCAATCAGCTCCTGCTGCTCCTTGAGAACCTCGAGCCTCTGCTTGTTCGTCGCCGCGCCCTCAGCGTTGTGCACCTCGAGCTCCATCTCGTGGAACAGCTCCTCAGGGATCGACGACAGCACGTCCGTCAGCGCGTCGATCTGGTCCGTCGTCTCGCTAGAGTACATGTACGCGTTGCTGAGCACGAGGATCGACGACGGCACCTTGTCCTTGAGCCGGAGGTCCAGCCACGTCTGCAGGTCGCTCCGCATGCGCGCGGGCGATACGCTGAGGGTGGTGACGCCGCGCGCCGCGCAAGCCGCCTGCAGCTCCGCGACGTTCAGGCTGTCGACGCCCTCAAAGGCGATGGTTCGGTCGTCCCGCTTGATCTGGCGCATGCGGTGGCGGACCTGGTACCGGAGCATGGTGTCGTTGCCAAAGGTGCTGAGGTTGAGGTACCGGCACATGGCGTAGAGCTGGGGCCGCGACAGGTTGTCGAGCGTGAGGTCGTCCTTGAAGATCTGGCAGACCTTGATCACGTCCTCCCGCGACGGCTGCTCGCCAGTCGTCCGCACCTTCTTGAAGAAGGTCGCGAACTCCTCCTTCTGCGTCGTCGCAGAGGTCACCGGCAGACCCGTCTCCTTAAGCGTGGTCCGCAGGAAGTTGCTGACATCGTTCCGGGTGTCCCGGAGGAGACTCGCCTTCTTGTCCTTGGTCTTCTG
The DNA here is from genome assembly GCA_017657125.1 of Scopulariopsis brevicaulis. Lineage (NCBI taxonomy): Eukaryota > Fungi > Ascomycota > Sordariomycetes > Microascales > Microascaceae > Scopulariopsis > Scopulariopsis brevicaulis. The sequence goes on from JAGFNX010000539.1 coordinate 17,862, forward strand.
ACCCTCGTAGGTGCTCGGGAGCATGTTGGGGAACAGCTTGAGCGCGACGGGGAGGAGCAGCTCCGCGAAGGGGACAATTAGGAACATGGAGAAGGGGACGATGCGGACGAGATCCTGCACCGTGCGCTGGAGCTGCCGGTTCTCGCGCCGAGTGAGCTCGTACCCCGCCGCCATCTTCACCGCAAGCCTCGTGCTGATCCTGACCTCTACGGCGAGGAGCTTCGTCCCGTCCCAGTAGTGCCGCGCCTCCTTCTTGATCTTCTCCATCATCGTGAGCTTCTTCTCCTCCTTCTTCTCTCCGGCCTTCACCCCGGCCTCCGACTTCTTGACGGGAACCTCGGAAGCAGCTACGTCATCTTGCTTCTTCTGAAGCTGCTTCTCGGACCCCGCCTCTTGCGCACCCGCGGCGCCCTTTGCAGCCTCCGCGGAGCTGGAACTCTTGGCAGCATCCTGCTTGGTGGCAGGCTTCTGCTCCTGAGGCAGGGGCTTCTTGGCCTCCTCGGCGTTGAACCCGGGGGGCGGGATGCCGGAATCGCCCGGGCGGTGGTGTTCGGTGGAGACCTGCCTCCGCGGTATTAAGACCGCGATGGCGGGGATGTGACGGGGGAGGCGGTGAGGCAGCGGGCGGACATGTCGGGCGCCGAGGAGCTGGGACTGCGCGACGGGCCGTATCGCCCTACGCGCGACGGTGCTCGGATTCATGACAAGGTTCGGAATTTGAAATACGTGTCGCAGCGTTGTCGGCTCAAATCAGCTTGTAAGCGGTGAGGTTGAGTCGGCGGGTGATAATGTTGAAGAGAAGAGGTCTCGGGTTGTTGGGGGGAGACCGGTCGAGGCGCAAAGAGGGAAGGAAATTGGGAATGAGTTGTCAGCAGTCACGGGCTGGCCCAAAATAACGGATAGAACGGTAAAAGCATGGAGTTTCCTGACCGGCGGGCGTCGGGACTTTCCGCTTCGCCCCGGTGTTAGAGTTCGGGGCTAGAGCAGGGGCCCAGGGGCGCTAAAACCTGCCTCGAGCCAATCCCGGCCGGCGCGTCAGGTGACCCCCAGCGGAATACCAACCTATCGGGGAAACACCACAACCACGCCAGCACCGCAGGCTTCGTGGCACCGCCTGGCCCTGCCAGCATAGTTTGTCCGAAACAAGCCTTCATGTGGGGAGGTCTTAGCCGAACTCCGCCCGTTCCTTGAACGTACCAGCCACCATGGCACTAGGAGGGGGTGGCAAAACCATCCCGGCAACTCCGTTAATATTACGAGGTACAAGTCGCCTCGTGTCGGCGGGGTCTTGGCCTCGCAGGCGAATGAGCGGTCGCTGGAGGCTAGTGGCCTTCCCGTCGACGAGCAAGTTCCTGACGCCTTCGGATCTCAACGTCTCAGCGCGTTCCTCGAGACTTGCTTCAAGTTTGCAGGTTCATATTGAGTACATGCGTTGCCCCAATCAGGGCTCCGCTCAGAAAAACCTAATGATACAATCCAGTCCCCCCTTTTCAGTACCTCCGCTTTACAAGCAAAGGCGGCACCCAAGACAAGGAAACCAGAAAAGGAAAATCATCCATCCCGTTCCACCCAAACTCCACGCCATGTACAATCTATCTTCCGTCCGCGAATAGCCCCTTCACCTCAGTCGTCGTCGTCGGTGTACCTCGGGCCACTCCCCGCTGGCGTCTCCGGCGCACCACCGTAGGCACCGGGAGTCGGCGCCCCGTAGTACCCTCCGCCTCCGGAGTACCCACTAGCACCAGGCGTGGGCGCTCCCGCAGGCGTAGGCGCCGAGTCGGCCCAACTACCGGACCACGAGTTGCCAGGCGTGGGCGCACTGACCGCGGCGGGCGTGGGCGCCGCGTACGCTCCCGGAGTGGGCGCGTTCAGGGCAGCGGGGGTGGGCGCGCCTAGCATCCCAGGAGTAGGCGCGTCATATGCGTGGGACCCGCTCGCGCCAGGTGTGTACCCCCAGGCATCGCCTCCACTAGCGCCAGGCGTAGCAGCTGACCCACCGTAACCAGGAGTCTTGGAGCCGGACCAACTGTCATTGGCGTAAGCCGGCGTCCTCGAGCCGTGGCCGTAGTCCGCCGCTGGCGTCCTGCCCCCAGATTGCCAAGCTGGCGTTCGAGCACCAGAGCCGTACGCTGTGCGGCTTCCATCGTAAGGATTGACCGTGCGCGAACCGTCTTGCCACGCCGGGGTTCGTCCCCCAGAAAGATCGGACTTCCACGCAGGGGTCCGGCCGCCGCTTAGCGCTGGGGCTGGGAAGACAAGGCTGGTTAGCAGACTGGAAAGACGATAATTCTTGGTAGTGCTGGTGACTTACTTCGGCTACCCCAGGCGGGCGTCCGTTCGGACGAGCTGGAAACAACAGGAGTCCGCGATCCTCCCTGCCAATCCGGGACCCTGCCGCCTCCACCACCGTAGCCACCTCCAGGAGGTCCCCTGGGCCCTCTGCTGCTGATGTCGATCCCAGCCCCCGTGTTCTTGTCCTTGTAACTAAGATGTTCCTTGGGGACTGTGACTGTCTTGCTCTTAGTGTGAAGCTCAACACGAGCCTGGGTGTCCGTCGTATCCTTCACAATGCCCAACAGGCCCTTGTAGACACCTTTCCGGATAACAACGGTTTGACCAAGAGCCTTGTCGCGACCAAAGACCTTGGGCACCGGAGGTGGCCCCATCTGCCCATCAGGACCGTTCGGCATCCTCTTCATTGCCGGGTTCATGGCGCTCAGATCAGGACCGGACGGGGCGCTAATCCTTCCACCCTTCGCAGCGACAGTATTCACATTAGAAGCACGGAGCACAAACACCCCGGAATCCCGGTTAACGTCGTGGCTGTGGAGGAAGACATATCCGTGGTGGATATGCAGAATCTTCCCGCGGCGCTGCTGATTGCCATACTCTCGGACAACATCGTCGATCCTGATCTCAGAACCGCTTCGGTCCGCGGCGACGGAGTTCTTCTTGGGCGGGAACTTGTTGGCAATCTGTGACGGAAGCAGCTGCCGACGCTCGCCGTTCTGGTCAAGCACGGTGAGTGTCTCCCGGTCAATCTTGATAACACAGCCGACCGTAGTGACATCGAGCTGAACAAGGTCAAAGAGCGAGTACTGGCCGAGAGATCCTTGGCCGCCGCTGTCGTCGGCCTCTCTAAGATCCCGGCTGAAGACGGTGATTTCGTTGCTTGACTGGTCGGCAACCAGGGTGACCCGGTCGTCCGAGATCTTCACCACCATACCAACCTCATCCTGGTAACGGCTCCCCCCAATCACCTTGACGTGGTCGCCAATCCGGAATCGCTTCCTTAGGCCCTTGGCGGGGACGTCGATAGTTTGGCCAGTCAGCTCGCCTTCGGTGACGTTCAAGGTGACAATATCGCCCTGAACATTCGTGGCTTTGCCGACAACGCCCTTCTGCTCGCCCTCGAAAACCTCGATGACATCTCCTGGCAGGTAAGTGACGAGTGCGTTGGAGTCCTTCAGGCTAGCGGCGAGGGCCTTGAGGTCCAGGTTCTCGGTGCCGTCCTCGGCGCCCGAAGCAAACCTGGTGACCTCCTCCAGCGTCGGATTGACATCCGTAATGGTGAGTTGCTGGATCTTGATATCCTTGACCACAAATCCGTTTTCGAATTCATCGCCCATGTATTGCCATCCATTAGGCCCCTTACTAAGCTGGCGAGGGTGGCGCTTGCGGGCTTCTGCCTCATTGAAGAGTCGCTGGGGAGGCCGGGGGCCGGCACCGAAGGGTCGCTTCCTCTTGCCTTCGGCCGAAACGGCGGGCGCAGCTTCGTCACGAACACCGTAGTCGAGCCTCGGAATGTACCGAACACGCGCTTCGAGCCCATTCTCCGTTACATTGAGGACCTGCGCGAGGTCGCCGGAGTATTTGAGAGGTCGCTTGAGTCTCACCCACGCGCCAGGCTCAAGAGTAGGTGTCTTCGTAATCCGGAGGAGGTCGGGCATATCCTTGATCTCGACCAGCTCCATTTTCGAGCGAGGGTAAACATTGAGGACGCCGTCCAGGGCCGTCATAACGTCTGCCTGGCGCTGGGCCTCAACGTAGACGTAGCCCTTCATGACGGACTGCGCACCACCGCGCTCAAAGGCTGAGGTGATGAGCAGCTCATTCTTGGTGCCCAGTCTCTCCTCAATCCTCTTTGTGATGGCGTAGACGACCTCGCGCTCCTTGCCCTCCCTTGCCCTAACAGCCCAGATCTTGGGGTCGTCGACGCTGGGAAGAAGCAGTCGCTTCGGGATGACGGTGGAGTCCCCTCTGGCTCTAGAAGAGCGGCTCTTACCGTAGCGCTGCCTTAGGATCTCGGCCTGCTTTTCAGCGTCCAGGCCAGCTTCAACTTCCCGACGACGATCGAGTTCGCGATGGCGCTTGGAGTCGAGGTCTTTGTTCTCAGCGATGTCGTCGGGGTACGAATGATCGATGAAGCCCTCTATCTCTTCGCCTTCTCGCTCCTCATCCTGGTCCTCGTCTTCATCATCGACCTCGGCCTCGATGTCGAGGAAAACATTCCTTCTGTCCCTGCGACGCTTGCGACGATGGCCCTGCCGGGGAGTTAGCAAGAGGGTTACGCCTCAAACTACCAAGTGACTGTAGGCGCTCACCTGCTGAATATCCTCGTCCTCTTCATCTTCCTCCTCCTCGTCCTCGTCGTTCTCTCCCTCCTCGTCGTCTTCGTCTTGCTGATCGGCTAGTTCTTCCTGCTCCTCCAGTTCTTCCTCGGCATCACCCCCGTTGGTCTCGCGACGTGCCGGCGGCTCATCCTCGTCGTCGGAGTCTTGGCGGTCGCTAGGCGCTCTGCGATTCGACGCAGGTTCTTCGTCGTCATCATCGTCGCGACCGGGGCTTTCGTCGCGCGCGCCCCGTTGATCGTGCTGGTCGGCGTCTTCCTCCTCAGACATGTCGGCAGGCGCGGGGTTGAAATCCTCCTCGTCTTCGGACTCGTCGCCGAAGCGGAGATGGTCGTTGGAAGCCATGGTGACGGAGACGAGCGGAAGGCTCTAACGCGGCAGGGCCGTAATGTGAAATCGTTGGGGATAGGGTGGCAAAAGGAATACTGGGAAAGGGAAACGGTATCTAGAAACACGTGTTGCTGTGAGCCCTCCACGTTGAGGGTTTAGCGTCGAGCGTGGTCGCGGAGGAAAAGAGGAAGGAAGACGGGACTGCTGATGCGAGCAGTGATGTCGCCTCTTTTTGAGAAGGTGGGTGTTTGGAGCTGCCGGGGACTGCGAGTTGCTGGAAAAATCTCGGCGCATTCCAAGCTCCATCTGGTCTGCTCCCTGGCGCGCGCCGGGCGGCACGCGTTATCTAAGCTTGCTTCGCCCTCGCATTCCAAAACTTCGGCGAATGAGAGCAAGAGTTTGTGAATTGTCTTAAACCAGCCTGATAGGACATGCAGGCACAGGCAGGATTAAGGGTCAGTAGTCATCTGTTGTATTTATGGCATCGATGTGGTAGGATAAAACTAGGAGCTTTATCGGCGAGTTGCTCCTAGCTCCCTACTCCCTTCCTTCCACGAATGGTCTCCATCAATGATATGTATTCACTCGGGTATCACGTCAAACTACATCCCAAGCATGGGAAGCAGCTGGAATGGCCGAGTAATTGTTGCTGCAATGCTCAAATACTATACATACGCCACATCTTCCTTACAGGCTTAACATGGGAACCCAGAAGCGCAATTCAACAAAGACAGCCCAACTCCGACGCGAGACTTTTGCCGCAGACGTCCCTCCCTCTCATGTGCACGATCTCTATCCTGGGCGGGTCGGATGCATGGGCGGGATGAGCCTATCCCGCTGGGACCTTGGAAATGTACGGGTGCTGGCTGCAAGAGGAAATGGCCAGGCCTTGCTATTGCCGACAGAGGGGCCACGGGCATCGGCCCCCAGCGGGCCTCGGCCCCATGCTGCTCGTCCACTGGGATGGCGCCATGTCGTCGTAGAGTGAAGTTCTCGAGAAGCGAGAGTAGAGGAACAGTACTCGTCATTTCGAAAAGGGAACACACATTTGCATCTTGACAAGTTCCTTTTCAACTCTCTGCATTCTCGACAAACTCCCCAGCCCGCTCACGACATGCGAACGCCCCAGACCCCGCGCCCGGCGCACACCCCGAGCCACTCCCCAGAGTCGTGCCCCAACCTAGGCACCCACCCCAGGTTGCCGACCTCAAAGTCGCACTGCCAGCTGGAGCTGGGGTTCCGATAGTTGTCCCCCTGCGCTCCGCCGTTGATGGACGACGCGGGGTTCGAGCCCATGAGGTCCCACAGGAGGACCTGGCAGTCGTCTGCTCCGGACGCGAGGGTGCCGCGGCGCGTGGGCGACCACTCTACGCAGTTGACGGAGCCGCCGTGGCCGCGGAGCTCCAGAAGCGCCTGGCCGGGCTGCCGCACATCGAGGATGCGAATGACATTGGAGTCTGCCGCAAAGGTGGCGAGGAGGTTCGCGTCGTGGGGCGAGGTGGCCAACCTGAGGAGCGGGGGAGGATTGGCCATGGTCTGCTGCGCAGCGGTGGGGCTCACCCTACCGCCATTGGAATCTAAAGGTTGAGATGCGATGTTAGCCTCCATGACTACGCAGGACGTGATTCATAAACGAAGATCGCAGGAATCAGCTACTTACCCCGGTCATCCTTGCCAGTGGGCTCGTATATGATGGTGCTATGCTCGAGACTTCGCAGGTCAAACATCCGGACACTGCCGTCCTGCCCACAGCTCACGAACACGTCAACGCTGTTCGCGCAGAACCGAACATCATACACCTCCTTGTCGTGGGCAATTAGCTGCGTCTTTGCCGTGAGCGAAGGAATGTCCCAGATTGTGCATGTCGTATCGATACTACTCGTTATGATCAGGCTGGGAGAGATGGTATTCCAGTCGAGAGACGTGAGCGGTGCCGTGTGGTCCGGCGTCTTCGAGTTGGAGAGGAGGGCGAGCGGGGTCAGCTTGGTCGTGGGCGCCTCCCTGTTCGGCCTGGTCACGGTGTTGCTTGCGTGGGTCGTTTGAGTATCCGAGGGCAGGGACCAGAGACGAAGGTGGTCTCCCGAGGTCGCGAGCAGATCGGTACTCTGCTTCTGGCTCGACGGCGGTTCCCACAGGAGTCTCGTCACAGGGTAGGAGTGGGTCGCTTCCGCAACCTTGTTGAACTCGAGGCACTTGTTCGGGGCGCCTGGAGACTGAAGGCTGGGAGACGTGGGCACAACTTGGGTGTCGAGGATTTGGATCTAGTGAGTAGTGGTGCAATCGTCAGCGCTTGGTAACATGCAACAAAGGGGCATCGGGATGGGGCAACGTACGAAATTGTGACCATCTTCGAGATAACTGGCAACGGCAACCTTGCCGGCTCCATTGCCCTGGGGTTGCCATTTGCACCAGTCATAAGCATAGAGAGCCCACGGCGCAAGGTAGTTGCTCGGGGTCTCCTGCATATTGGCAATCTCATATTGAAGGGTCCCAGGCGCGCCGTCCGACAGCGTGGAGTCGGCTCGGGGCCGAATATCGGCCAGGCCTAAGGGCGTGTTCGAGACGTTTCGCTGCGAAGACGAGCCGTATTTGTTCGGATCGGTGGGAGACATGAACTGGGGCGGGCCGGAAGCAGAGCCCCCAGGCGTGGTCGGGGTGTAGGGCGCATAGGATGACGGCGCGCTCTCGTAGGCGGTGGAGGGGCTCGCGCGGTGGTAGTTCCCGGTCGAGACGGCGAGGTTCGACGACTTGGCTGGGGCCTGGTAGTCAGGCTGCTGGGGATTCATCGAGCCTTGTAGCGAGCCGAGGCCGGGCGCGGACATGTTGTTGGGCGATGCCGTCGCGGACGGTCTTGCGCCCAAACCGCCGGGCTGGAGGACGTTGGGTACCGAGGAGTTCGGCGAGTACTGGTGGGCGGCGGCAGCTGGCGGCCCGGGAGGCTGGTCCAGCTTGAATTGCGGAGCGGAGGTGGGAGGGTCGGAGAAGTCGCGAGGGGATAATTGGCCTTGCTGGCTCATGCCTGATAGGTGAAGTTCGTCATGTTGGGAGCTGTACGTGCCCGCCCTCCGCGGCGCTGAGGGGAATTGCTGTGATTGGTTCATTGTAGCGCCGGCCCTGGGGGGGGAGAGGGAAGATGCAGGACAAAGGAGGGGCGAGGATTCGGACGGAGGGCGGCTAGGTTTCCCCTTGCGGAAAATGGGATTCTCGAGGCGCTCTGCGTGGGCGCAAGGCCAAGTCCGCTGATGGGGTGGAGGAGGAAACCGAGCGGTGTTGGAGGGACGGTGCGAGGAAGTCGAGGCACTGGAGAACAGCGCGGCAATGTCCCGATCGAGGGTCGTCGAGGCACGCACACTAGTTTAAGCCGCAGAGTGTTTCCCTAGAGAAACAGTGACCGTGGCCCGTCTGGGAGCCCCAGACAGCCCGGCACAGGGCACTCACACGAAGACGAGGCCCAAGGTGGTGCGTTTGACGCCTCACCCGCCCTTCTGCCCTGTCCTGTCCCTTGTTTCCTGCCTCTGGCTTGATGTCGCCGTTCAACGAAACCTTGACACGGCGTATTTCCGGCGCAGCCACTCAATACACAACAAGTGAGATTACGATTCCTCATGCATCCATTCGTTCAAAGTGCTATACTTGTAGGCTGATTCGATGTCCACTCAGTTCCAGCGACCCAAGTCGTCTTCCGGGGGATTTTGGCCCTACGAGGTTGGTCCAGAGGTGGGGGAGGGGCTGGGGTGGGTTATCTCTGGCGCCTGCCAACTCTCCGCAGCTGAGCTTCGTAATCACAAGACGAAGTCTGCCCTGTCACTTGATTCCTACCCCAGACGTCTTCTTTGTTTTCCCCCATCGCAGGGTCTATAGTTACCAAAAAAATTATTAAAAGAGAAAGCCCGAAGCTACGTACAAAGTAAAATAGCGATGATGGGAACGGCTGCCGAAAAATTACCTGTTTAACTCTGTCTGACCATCCGGTACTCAACCTCACCAAGAAGCTCGCCCAAAAGCATATCGAGAGTCATGCTTGTATTAGGTTATACATTTAACTAGTGTCTTAAGCAGAAGCAGATCTGCAGCTGCAATGCAGAGCAGGCTGCGAGTGTGTCCTTGGCAGCCTTTGCTAGTTTGCGATCGAATCGTACCTCTCATATCACTTCTGGCGCATCGATTCGGTGATTCAAGTCGGCGTTGGCTTCTTCGAAGCTGCCACGAACTACCAAGCAAGCTCGACCGGCTCCGCTGTGTTAGTGGCGCCCCGATATTCCGGTGCTACTGTACGTATGACGCGCCGGCAGGCACATGCAAGGAACCCGTGAGCCAGAGCGTCAACCCAGAAGCAAAGCCTACGATCACAATCTATATCAGCATCTTTCCCCGAACATCCTCCTCAGCTTCGAGCGAAACACGCGACCTCCATCCTTCCCCAGTCTACCGTAGTCCAACTACCGCCTAAGCGTCGTAGCGACCGACATCTGCCAAATAGCTCGACTTGGCGCCGAGCTCCATCACTTGGTCAAGCTTCCTCGGCCACCCAGCTGCGTCACGCCGATGCGCAACTCGCCCTCGCTATCTTAATCGAGTCGCAACTCCTACGCCTTTCTAATGCATACATAGACAAGCATGGCTCCATCATCGCCTACCTTCCTAAACCACTTGTCGCTGTCGCGCAAAGGTCCGCTGCTGCCGGTTCATGGCTCCACGAGATGGGACGGAAGCAACTATGATCTCGACGAACTCGAGCCCCGACCTACCGACGGACTTCTAGCTTCACATCCTCCGGAGCTCATCCATAGAAGAAAACCTCGCCGCGGCTCGGGAGGTAGAATACCAGAACCGTCGATAAGCGACGCTGACAACGAAGAACCTCCTCTGCACCAACCCTCCTCCTCGGTGCTCTTCGATGGCCCTCCTCCTCCGATAGCAAGATCCGCGCTCCTCACTAAGAATGACGCAAACGAAACCTCTCCTCCCGGAAAGCGTAATCGACAGCAGTCTAGCCACCAGAATATCGCGTCGAGCCTAATGAACATCGGCAGCGTCTTCTTTGACAATCATCGCAACAGGCAGCAGGCTCAGCACCAGCCGGCTCCCGACTCGATATGGCAGAACCTACGTCGACGCGAAAAGGCGATGGAGGACGATCTACAACAGGTTCTAGATATGCAAGCCGCCGCCCTAGCGGGCGAGCTCGGCCGTGCCTCTCCTCGTACAGCGGGGGAGGAGTTCGACGGACACAGCGACACGGGGAGTAGCACGCCGACGGCTACGTTCTACTCGACCGCCTCCTCCAAGTCTAAAATGATGAGGTCTCTCAACCTGCCGACGAGGTCGACCCCGTCCGGAAACGTCATCCCAGTACGTCAGCCGACCAAATCAAGACGGCCACCTGGCATACGCACGGCGAGGCACTCGCTTCTCCGATCGATGGCTGCCCTAGCAGACTTTAAAGCTGAGGAAGATGCCTGTATCTCTTCGGCGATATCACAGAGGAAAATGGCTCTCGCGCGCCTCCGGAAACTTGCCGCCTCCCAACAGGCCTTACATTCTGAGCTTCAGGCGCTGGACGAGGATGAAGAGGAACCGCTAGGGAAGGAACTTAAAGACCTTCAGTCTGAGAGGGTGGCCCTGACTGACGAGATCAAGCAGCTAGAGGAACGGCTCGTGGGTCTGCGGAACAAGCGAAGGTGGGTTGACCGGAGGATAGAAGACGTGGGGAACCGCCGAGAGGCGGGCTTGAGCGGGTATAAAGGGGCACTGAAGGAGGTCGAGGCCGACATTGACGCGTTCGTGCGGCGCCCGTCGATCAAACCCCTGGACAGGGGACTCTGGGCCTCTCAAAAGGACGGGTCTGAACCGAGTGATACAGCCGAAACGTCACCCGGGGGCGAAGAGTTCCTACGCCTGATACCTGAGCGGCGCACCTTGGACATGGCGCGGGCATGGTGGGAAACTGAGATCCTGGTTCTGGAAAACCGTCGCAATGCGGTCGATCGCGACCGCGAGGCGCTCGAATCAGGGGAGCGTCTCTGGGGCGAGGTCATCGACCTTGTGACCGACTACGAGACTGGCATCGTGGACCTGATGAAAGGAGGGAGGTCGACGCGCAAGGGGAAAGAAAAGGTGCCGAGCGCTGACGACATCACCGGGCAGCTCCTAGAGAAGATGCGCACCGTGATTAGTGCTCTCGAGGAGAAACTGAAGGTTTCAGAGGAGAACGAGTGGAACCTGCTCGTCTGCGCTATTGGTGCCGAGCTGGATGCCTTTGAGGAGGCCGAGAGGGTACTCCGGCGGGGGCTGTCGCCAGCCTCGAACGCGTCGACCGTCCCGCAGGAGGCGGAGGAGGACAGAGACGTTGACGCGCAAAGTTCCGCCACGGAGTCACCCGTTTTCAAGCCCAGCCTCTCGCGCGGTAACTCCGCGCATGAGGGGGAAAGCGACAGCGAGGTGCCTAAGGATCTACTCGGGTCGCATTTAGAGGCTGAACCGGAAGAGGAAGAGCCGAGGGCGGCCTCACCCGGGCGGAATATGTCCTCGTCACGGGGGCTTGAGAGGCGTGACAGCGAGAATTCGGTACCTCCCGAGTTCCTTGCGGAGCATAGCGATGTGACGGACTGAGATGTGCTTGATCTAGCTGGCGGCTTGGAGTTTCGGGCCAGAGCGAAGGAGAGCATGCTTTTTGAGTAGTTTATGCCTCATGATATTGCGGCAATGATTCCGGGAGCATTCAGCAGCCGGTGGATCTGAGTCCAGTTTTACTTACGGCTTACCATTGTATTCGAAAAATGATACCCTGTTTACTCCCTTGATGCATCTTGAATGCGTGTTCTCTGGCTCCCGTGATACGAACTACAGCGCGTGACCCGTACAACTGAGGCCATCACGATACCGAGGGGTGAAATTTGCCAAAGGAGAGGTATAAGGATATATGTACATTCCATGCAATAGCCGTATGCTCAAAGAGCCCCAAAAACGCCCCTTGCTACCGAACCCCTGCCGGAGGACGACCCGAACAAGCAGGTTTCCCTCTCTCCGCCGTTCCGCCACTGCAACCCCCGAGACCCCCGTATCATTGGTGTCACCACAAGGTCAACGAGCAGGACCAAATCACCGCTTCCTCTCGAACCACCCGCTCGAGGCGGCGACGGCGATGCTCTGGTCCATGACCCACTCGCCCACGCCGAGGTACTTGTCGACCCACTTCGTGACCTCCTGGTTGTCGCCAGAGACCTTATCCGTCTTGAAACTGGGACTAGGGAGGCGGCTCCCGAGCGGGAACCGGGCCCCGTTAGGTTCGTTGTTCGTTTTGACGCGGCGGGTGGGGGAGGTGGTTGGGACTCACGTGAGGCCTGTTGAGCGCTTCATGCCTGCTAGGAAGGCGGAGACTTTGGGAGGTTAGCTGGGTGTGAAGAGGGACACAGCTGGGGAGGAGGAGAGGAAGGGGAGCTTACATAGTACGGCGTCAAAGGCGTAGTGGGTAAGGCGTCCGAGCTTCGACCAGAGACCGAAAATTGTCAGTATCCCGAAGAGAGGCTGGCAAAGCAAAACGATTTAGACTGGAGCAAATCTCGAGGGGGCACCATCCTCCGTGCTCAATAGGCAGAGGGGCCGGGTGGTGCACCCGGCATGAGGGTAGGGCAGCGGAGGGCTCGCTCGGGATGTTAGGCGAGGGGACGCGGGCACCTACCACCATCTTGACGGATCGGAGTGTTCTGTTCGCGCAGTAGAATGGTTCGGCTGGTTTGTTTTTTTGCGGTTCGTCGCGGTTGTCGCGGTGTGTGGGCGGGTATGGATGCTGGTGGTTGGGGCGGCTCTCGTAGGGTCGGTGACGGCCTCGGTCGGGATGGGGCCTTCGGTTGTGTCAGGAGACGCGCGCAGGTGGAGATGGGATCGCTTGCCTTGATTAGTAAGCATTCCGCGGGGTGATCCGCCGTTTATCCGGCCAGGATCTTGGTGGGGAGCTATGGTGGGGCGGGCCAACCACGCTTCCCCACCATCTGGCAATGCAGTTTGATTGACCAAAACCTGGACGTCATAAGACATCGCGGGTGGTAGTGGTCTTGACTGATAGAGGGGGTAGGTAGCACATGGCTCCCGGGTGCTTAGTTAGTACCCTTTTTTTTCTTATGCATCTCAGTCTTTATCATTGAACATGATCTTGCGAACGTGGCCTGCATCTGAAAGCAGTCCTAAAAGCTCATTTTACAACTTCACTTGCGCTTGTCAGTCCAATCACGGCGCTTGTCATCCCCGTGACTCGTTCTGGGACTCCCTCGATATCCCAACTCTCGATTGTATAAACCGGCTTGTATCCAATGATCCTATCACCGACTGAGGCCCAGATGACACCCCGGTCATTCCTTTTCCCGCTCTCGCCCTTGTTGAAGACTGCCATAACACCGCAGATTACCCTTTTAACTTTGTCGTAATACATCCTTGTTTTTCAGGCCTCTTTTGCCCTGTTTTATTCCTCCGAGCCTTGTACCTGATATCATTGTCCATCTTTATCACACAGCGCCTGTCGCTTGGTTGTGTTTCCCGTTTTCCACAAGCTACTACTCTCACAGCCGGCCATGGACGGGCAGCAGCCTTCATATCACTCTTTGGAGTTGAACGGAGTCGGAAGGATCAGATGGCTCTCCTCCATCGAGCCCGGCTTACGCCGTTCAAAAGACTTCCGGAAAACAGGACTCATCTGCACCATTGGCCCCAAGACCAACTCCGTTCCGATTCTTCGGGAGCTACGCTCGGCGGGACTCAACATTGTGCGTCTGAACTTCTCACACGGGAATTACGAGTTCCACAAGTCTGCGATTGAGAATGTCCGGGAGGTACAAAGAACTCAGCCAGGTCGCCCCGTGGCGATTGCGTTGGATACCAAGGGTCCGGAGGTCCGGACAGGCATGACGCGGGGAGATTTAGAGGTCTTGATTGAGGCCGGAAAGGAGGTGTTTTTTACGACCGACGAGACGTACGCTGAGTGTTGTGATGAGAACTATATGTAAGTGGAAGAACCCGTTGCCTCGTCTGCTTCTCAGCAGTGACACTCGAATGAGCCGCGTTTCTCCCAACTGTACGTACGCCCGTGCGAGGTCCAACTGACCGAACCGCTAGTTACCTCGACTACAAGAGTATGGCGAAGACGATGAAGCCAGGCCAAATCATCTACATAGACGACGGCACTCTCGCCTTCGAAGCGCTAGAGGTCTTAGACGGGAAGAGCGTGCGAACCCGAGCGCAGGTTACCGGAACACTATCCTCCCGGAAAGGAGTCAACCTCCCCGACACGGCCCTTGACCTCCCTTCCGTTTCGGAAAAAGACAAGAGCGACCTCCGGTTCGGCATCGAGCACGGAGTTGACATGATATTCGCTTCGTTTGTCCACTCGGCGGACGATGTCCATGAGATCAGAGCGGAGCTGGGCGAGGGGGGGAACCATATCCCGGTTATTGCCAAGATTGAGGACCGGAGGGGTCTCAATGCGTGCGTTGAGATTATTGCCGCCGCTGATGGGGTCATGGTTGTCCGAGGCGATTTGGGGATAGAACTTCCTCACTCGGAGGTAAGCCATTCCCGCCTACGACACGGTATTTCCCAGAACGCTTTGACGTTCTAACTCCAATCACAGGTATTCGTCGCGCAAAAGAAGATAATAAGCCTCTGCAACATCGCCGGCAAGCCCGTAATCTGCGCAACCCAGATGCTCGAATCCATGATCACGAACCCCCGCGCCACGAGGGCCGAAATCTCGGATGTAGGCAACGCCATCCTGGACGGCGCAGACTGCGTCATGCTCTCTAGCGAGACCGCAAGGGGCGCGTACCCCGTCCCGGCCGTGAGGGAGATGCACGAGGCGTGCCTCATCGCCGAGGACACGATACCCTACACCCTCCACTTTGCGGAGATGTCCAGTCTTGTGGGGCGCCCTGTATCTGTCGAGGAGTCCTGCGCTATATGTGCGGTTAGGACCTCGTTGGATCATGGCGCTGGGGCTATTATCGTGCTTTCTGCGTCTGGTGAAACAGCCCGGCTGGTGTCCAAGTATAGACCGAACTGTCCCATTCTCATGGTATCCAGCAACGAGTCGGCGTGCAGGCACAGCCATCTATCCAGGGGCGTGTATCCCTTCTTATACAAGGGGCCCAAGCCCGGCTCGTCCCAGTGGTCGGCGGACGTGGAGATGCGGGTGAAGTGGGCGATCACCCAGGGCCAGACGCTAGGGATGCTGGATAAGACCGACTCAGTTGTTGTGGTTCAGGGGTGGAGGGCTGGGATTGGTCATACTAACATCGTGAGGGTTCTGGGCCCGGAGGCGGAGGCTACTGTCCTTGCAAGAGCTTCGAGCACGGGGGTTTAAGGCCCCGGAAGCGTGACGGGGCTCGGGCCGGGCTCAATGTGGACCGATCTGCCCGCGGGACAAGCGAGATCTTCGCCCGTGGCCACAATAAGCGGCGTCCAATGCCCCGAGGGTTTTTTGAATCTCGGCCCTAGTCTATGGATAAACGGAGAGTTGCATGAGGTGGCGGTGAAGGACATGACCTGGCACACTGGACCTGGGGTATCTAAAGGCCCTTAAGATTTGGGAGACGAGCTTGGAACCGCTTGTGTGCACTGCGACGGCCACTAGTCCGGGCTGGTCCGAGGTCGAGTGATACGATGCCGGCGGATACACCTTCGGCACTGGGTCCGGGCACTCGCCAAACCACGAGAGTTCTTTTCTAGACCGAGACGCCAAACGTCTTGAAGTGAGGGAAGATGGCAGTTAGTATGGCCGAGCATACCCGGCATCGAGGAAATCACCGTCCCATGCCTGGGTGATCCTTTAATTGTTATCGTGGTCATGCGGAAGGAAGAGAGGTCGGTGAGGATCATTGAACTGCCGTGTGCCGAGTATACACAATATATCCTATTCGCACCCTTTCAGTCACAGATATACCGGCAGATGGCAGGATGCGGCCGGTCACTTACCCGGCGCCGGCTGTTGGTATTTACCCAAAGGGCATATTAAACCTACAGAGGGCCTCCGGTCTCGCAAATTCTTGATACGCCCCTGTTTAACGAGATTGTGTACATTGCACTATTAGTCTTGCGGTGCCCCGCGGTGACCTCAACGGTCAAAATCACACATTAATTACCGCTTCTCCATATATTGGCTTCCGGAGGATGGGAAGTGCAAGGCTAAGGAGAGGAGGAAACATATAACATGGGCTACAGCCGGTAAGGGCTGCGAATAGGGGTATTTGAAATGTTGGTGGTTCTTCTCGCTTTGTATGGTCATTTCCTCACGATAATCTCTTCCCCAAATCCATCCTACCTCTAGCCAACGGATAGCAGGATGAAGTTCCTTTGCGTAGCCGCACTCATGACTGCGGCGGCAAACGCCCACTGTATGAAGCTACGCCCATCCCGCTCCAACCCCGCCGGCCATGGCTCTGTGACTTGACTAACACCCTAACTAGACGTCTTCCCCTCCGTCACGTACGATGGGAAGACCACGGCGGACTGGGAAGTCGTACGGCGGACCTTGAACTAGTAAGTATCGTGAAACC
The DNA here is from genome assembly GCA_017657125.1 of Scopulariopsis brevicaulis. NCBI lineage: Eukaryota > Fungi > Ascomycota > Sordariomycetes > Microascales > Microascaceae > Scopulariopsis > Scopulariopsis brevicaulis. The sequence continues at coordinate 34,366 of JAGFNX010000539.1, forward strand.
CGGAAACCGCGCCCTCTCTAACACCGAACAAGTCAGAGCAACGGGCCCGTCACGGACGTCCAGAGCGGCGAGATGACCGTAAGCACCTCCACTCATCGCTCATGACCACCAAAAAAAGAGACCGGCCCTGATGAGAGAATTAAGTGCTACCAAGCCACCATGGACGCCGCAAATGTGAAGACCCTCGACGTCCGCGCCGGCACGACCATCAACTTCAACGCCCGCGCCAGCATCTCCCACCCGGGCTCCCTAAACGTCTACATGGCCAAGGCCTCCGACGGAACCCCCATCTCACAGTTCGACGGCTCGGGCGCCGTCTGGATGAAAATCATGCACGCGGGCCCCGACATCTCCCCTGCGGGTCTAAAGTGGCCGTACGAGGGCGCCGCGTCTGTCCCTATCCAGCTGCCGGCGTGTCTTGAGGATGGGGAGTACCTGCTGCGGATCGAGCATATTGCGCTGCATGGGGCGTCAGGGGTGGGAGGCGCGCAGCTTTATATCTCTTGTGCGCAGGTGAGGGTAAGTGGGGGGACGGGGGGGATCAAGGCGCCGAGGATGCTCTCGTTTCCGGGGTCTTATGAGGCGACGGACCCTGGACTTATGATCAACATATACTGTGAGTCTCTTGTAGTGTGGTTGGGCTGTGTTGATGTGGCAAGGCTAATGAGTGGTAGACCCGGTTCCTACGTCTTATACCGTTCCGGGGGGCGAGGACGCTACTTGCTGAGTGAGCAGGTACGGGGCATGGTGGAAGTGTATGGAACGGGATCCTCGTCGCTGATGGGATCAATGAGACGACAAGCAAGATGCCCACCACAGGACAGGACAAGGGCAGGCCGGGTACAATAGGGGGAGGGGGAAGCTGGGTGGTTGACGTGGTGTGTGTAGTTCGTACCCTCGCTTGGTAGGCCGCTCGTATTTTGTTCCCTTTTGTTTGGAGCTTTGCCCGAATGAGTACGGATACGACACGCTCGCTCGCTTTTTGGGACGTATGATCATTCAAAGTAAAGGGGTCTGTCGGTCACACCTCGAAGAGTCCATTGGAGTATGTCGATGAGATCGGGAGGCAGTATCACCAGACTCGCATGCTCAGCTCCCATAGACTAAGCGCGAATGTGCCGACCTCAGACATCAGCAACTCCGGCCCCAGCGCATCCGGTAATGGCTCAAAGCCCTTTTGCCCCATCCATGCGCACACTTCACACCACCACTTTCGCTTCCGCAAGCTGACCCGTTCCGCTCGCGCCGCCCGTCCCCTAACGGGCAGTGTCTAGGGCCATCTGACCGGTCACATTCCGGGGCTAGGGCCGGTCCGGAACGGGAATATGAGGTCTGGGGGTCCCATTTGTCGGCCTGCCGCTTGTGATCGGGCAACAGAGCTGTTGAATCGGGGCGACACCCCCGACCGGAGCTGTGTATCTGATGCTTTTCGTCTTTGGGAGGTCATCTACGGGGTTTCAATTGGTGGAGCGGCGGAGGGTGGCGTTGGGGCGAATGCTTGTGTGTCTGGATGAAGGTTAGGGGCAGTCGCTTGGCCTTGAGCGCGTCCGGGGCTCGAGATTGTTGAAGCGAGCTTATCTGTGGTGGCACTGTAGCCCATGTACCTATACCTTGCAGCTCCATGATAGTCGATGACTGATTGGATAATTTCCACCTGACACCCCGATCAGGGACGGCCGGCTCGGGCCCTAGGTAGCCCCGCCACCAACGCTATATAGGACGGATACTTCACGATGCAGCACCCAAATCCAGCATCCTACGGCGCCCCAGCGCGCATTGTACCCGTCACCTCCCCGTCTGTGCCTGGGTGGCCCCCCCAAAACGGGTACTAGCGCGCACCCACCATCGCGATCACTCGCCTGGAGCTAACGCACAGCGGCGGGGCCCAGGTCCCCTCGCCACCGCCGGCCCCCGCCAGAACCCTGCATCCCACGGCTTGGCCATCTCGATTTCCTCGTCGGCTGGGGTCAAGTCAGCTCCGACTCCGAAAAAGGAGCACCACAGGTGTGACCTGTGGATTCTGCATTGCACCCAATGCGCGGACTTGGTGCAACGAGACGTCGGCCCCTCTTAGCCCTGTGAACTATTTTCTGACCCCCGGCTTCCTTTTCCCTCCTCGTTCCGTTCTTCGCTCGGCCTACAAGGTAGAGTTTTCTCAGTGTTCCTGCTGTCCATCTGCTTTTCCGAGGACGCCGTTCCTGAGTGCTCCTCCGAGACTAGTCGCTCCGTCTTGGCGACGATGGCTCCGGCCGAGATGGTTTGCCGGGGCATCGAGGAGCTCCCCGACGAGATCCTCCTAGCTATCCTGGCCCGTACGTTCCGTCCACGCCTAGTCCAGATGCCCGTCTTTCCTCGCCTGAGCTCCGGCCCGTCCAATTCCCAATGTGCCCACTCTCAGACGTAACTAACCCGTGCTCTCTCGCCATGTAATAGACCTGGACGAAAAGACCATCACCACCCTCCAGCTCGTCTCCCAACACTTCCGCACAATCTGCCGCGACGACCGCTTCTGGAAGTCCCGCTGCTTCGACGAGTCTGTCTTCCTCCTCAACTTCCGCTACCGCCAGACCCTCCTCCAGTCCCAGATCGACCGCGCGAAAGCCATCATTAAGCAGCGGAGCGCCTCACCCAAGGACGAGTTCGCCCCGCCCGGACCGCCGCCCGCCGCCGATGCCGCGCCCGCGGGGCCGCCAGCACACGCGAGGACACGTGCGCTGGGGCAGAAACTAAGGGATCTGCGGGCGATAGGCGACGCTCAGCTTAGGGCGAACTGGGACCCGTCGTACCCTGGGGAGCCGGTGTCTTGGTACGACGAGTATATCCAGCGGTACGGGCCCGTGGCGACGAACTGGTTCCAAAGCCCGCGCAGGGCCGGTGCTGCCGGGGGGCTGCTGAATGAGGTACGGGGGCTGGCGCTGTATACACCCGGCGGCGGACGCGAGTCCGGAGCGGCGCCGCTGTTTGCCGTGTCCCCGCTTGAGGATGGGACGGTGTGCTTGTTTGATGTGAATGGCACGCGGGTGCGGAGGGGGGAGATATTAGGACAGAGTAAGCCGGGGGTGCTGTTCTCCTGGGACTCTGTGAATTCGAGGCGGGTGAGCAGGATAAACTCGGGTGTCACAGAGTGTGTCAGCGTGGATAACCAGGCGAACCGGGCCTTCTTCGCCGTCCAGAGCCGTAAGCCCAGTCCCTTGCCGTCGTTAAGGTGGCACAATGTGCGACGGAACGACTTTCAAATGCTAACCTGGCTTGGGAGATAGAGTTGGTGGAGGTCGACCTGCAGCGCATGGACGTCGTTAGCCAGCAGAGCTTCGAGTGGTCCATCGCCACGCTCTCAGAGGTGACGCCAGGCATCCCGCTGACGGTCGGGACGTCCCTCGGCCTGCATCTTTACGACCACCGCGCGCCGAGGACACATTCGCCGACCCGCGACGAGAAAATGGACCTCTTTACGCGCATCTTTAACAACGACCCGCTGCCGGCGTACGCGCCGCTCTCGCAGCCCACACCGCTCTGCATCCACCACCTCCCGGAAGCCGGGCCGCAGGGTGCGGTGTCCAACGACATCTACGTGGCGGGTAGGTTCCCGAGCATTCTATGGTACGACCGGCGGATGTGGCCGCACATCCTCGGGTCGATCCACTCCGGCGCGCGGCTCGCAAGTTTAACCTCTCTCCCGCACCCCTTCCTCTCAGACGTCCCCGGAAGGAGGTCGGGCGAGGTATCGCAGGAGAAGATGGCAGAGAGCAAGGCGGCAAGGGGCCAGATGCTCGTTGCTGCCGGAGAGTACGAGACCAAGGGGAGCTTGGAGATCGTGGGGTTGCGGACGGGGAGCGGGGGTGTAAGGGGATCGGACGCGAGGCCGGTGAAGCCATGGGGGCATGAGGGGTCTATGCTGCGGAATAGGCTGACGTCTTCGGGGGCCAAGATATTCTCGGCTATTGCGCACGGGACGAGGATTGCGTTTTCGGATGGGTGTGGGGATGTTAAGTGGTTTGAGAGGGACGGTGAGTTCTCCGCTGCCATCCGCGATGACTCCGAGATGAGTACGTGTTTTTTTGTCAGAACTAACACTCGATGGATAGGACACACGGAGGTCCGCCGCCACCGCATCGGATCCCCAGAAGACGAGGACCCCGCCCAGCCCTCTATGTTCCTCCGCACCGGCGAGACGGGCGACTTTGCCCGCAAGCTGGCCGCCACGGGGAGCGATGGCGGGGTCAACACCGACGACGTGGTCTTCTGGACGGGCGAGAGGCTGGGTATGATTACGTTCTCTCCGGGCGGCGGGTTCCAGACGGGCGACTTTGAGCCGGAAAGAGAAGAGAGGGAGGCGGAAGTCGAGGAGGAGGTGGAGAAGTATGCTGGGGTTATGAGGAGGGCGTTGGAGGTGCATGCTGATGAGGTGAGGCTTACGAGGAATTTGGTGTTTGGGACGCCGTGAGGGGGGTGTTTAGGGGATAGGGGCATTGTGGGTGATCTAATGACGGATTGATGGTTTTCAGCGTGTTTGATCTTTTGGCATTTACGACTGTACGAATTTGTAGTATATGTGTAAGTCAAGCAAGTTATACCGCCAGGCGTGTCTCCTCCCGTCGTTGAGTGCGAGTCCCAAACCGGGGCATCCCAAGATATCCGTGTCCCTGAATGCGGCTCCTCTGAGCAGGGAAGCCTCGACGAGGCGGGGAATGATAGGGCACGCTTGGAGCTCGCGGCCGCAATAAGGGTGTCGAGGGAAGGAATTACACTTCCTGATATGCGACGGTGAGCGGGTGAGGCGTCCAATGAGGGGATCTGAGGAGAGAGCGAGAGCCAATGGAGATAATGGCGGTGACACTGCCGGGGAATTTGTACGTATGGTGGCGGCTGCGGGGCTCAGTGTTCACGTTTCCAAAGCCGGATGTGACATCAAGCTGTGTCCGTCTTTGGAGAAGACATAGGAATGAGTGATAAGTCAAGCTTGGGAAAGGCGTTGCGTTTGAAGGGTCCTTCGCTCCTTCCGCGGATCTTGATCACGCGGCCGCTACAAGCACAGGCGAGGAAAGAGCACCCGCCGCATGCGGGGAGAATAAGCAGTTCTCTCGGTGAGGTCGATCCCGCGGAAGAATGAACCACATCTATCCATCCTCAACCACTACTTGTCCAAAGCTCTCATTGATCACCAAAAGACACCGCTCACTTCGGTGTCACTGGCTGACCTGCAAGTTGCACATCTCGACCCTGGACGCTGGGAGCTCGGTGGGGGCCGCGGCCGCACGCTGGTGGCTTGGGAGCACGCGTGACTGTCCCCGCTGCGAGAGTCGCATTCGTCGGCACGAGGCCCGCCGCGCTCTTGGCGTTGGCGGGTGTCTTGGCGATGGGTTCGGGTTGCGGGAGCGGGTGGGCGAGACGTGGACAAAGGAACTGCAATTGGGCGCCGTGTGCGTTTTCCACCCGCCACTCAACGCTCGTCCACGTCGGTACAGCATTGCTGTCTTTCTATAAACAGGCTTGAGTCCTCCACCACGTCACTCGTCGGGGCGGTCCAGAGGAGCCCGATGCCGAGACAGCAGGGATCCCCGTCCCACCGGCGGCGGATTTCTGGGGCCTCACACATGCAGGCGTCCGGCTCCGCTGCATTCTTAGTTTGGATGTTACGCTGGACGGGACGTGTCCGCTGGTGGGGGCGCTGGCCTCCTGTCGAATCCTGGGAAGTGAGGCTGCCCGCCGCAGACAAGTGTCTCCCCCTTTGCATGCAACTCTTGCTTCTCATGCATGGCGGTCTGGTCCCTCGATGTGTTCGCCCGTATATGGAGGCATGGACTGACTGAGCAGAACGCAGTCGTCGTGGCCATCTCTGTGAGGAAGACGAGACCATGAGTGTCGTCAGCGCGGGCGGTCTCGACACAGGGAACCCTTGGCTGCGCTCTTTGTGCATGCATGCCCGGTGCCCGCCGAACCAACTCAGCCATGCTGGGGATGCTGGGATCCACAGTGTCTCTCACGCTTTCTGACCACTGACAACCTGCCTCCTTGCTTCGATGATGGACTTGGATTTGGGTCTGCACTAGCGATGCTACTGGATGGACGATCCGAAGAGCCCAGGAAAGATTGACAAAGCAGGTGGCGGATTATTCGTCTTGCGGCGGTAACAGAGACATCCGCGGGACCTGTCGACATTTATCCCATCTCTCCCCCGTCATCACCCTCCCACGAGCGGCAACGTGCTTTCCGGTCCCCAATTCTTCAGACCTACCCCAGGGAAATGATCCATGGCTCTGTGGGAGGCTGGAGGGCGTCCCCTTCTAGAGACGCTGCCTCCCAACACCGTCCCCAGCCCTCCTCCCCCATATGATCCTTACTTTGTCGGCGGGAAGCGCCGCGTGAGCTGCAGCGAGGGCTCCGATTGCAACGCGGGGTGGCTCCAGATCTACAAGCGACCGAGACACGCCAACATCTCCAGCCTCTCGCTGCCGTCCTCCGGCGGTGTCCTGACTCGGCCGTCGACCCCCGTCGAGTCCACGCCCGCCCCCGCGCGTGCCTTTTTCGTCAGGTCCTGTCAGCCGAGCCCCGCTTCCGCTTCGGGATATCTAGACCCGGATCGGGAGGACTATGAGTTTTCCGACCCCGAGCCCGAGATCGAGAACGAACCATATCCCGCGTTTGACTACGCTGCTGAACACAATTGTTTCCCGAATGCCTCTTCGCTGGCTGGTTCCGTGACCGGAGTAGGCGGGTGCTCCATGGAGCGCACCGCCTCGGGTCTTTCCATCTCGTCCGGCACGACCCACGCCTCCTCCACCCGCGAGCAGCAAGAGTTGGGCCTTCTGGGAGACCTCGAGGCCTCGCAGCTCGTCCGGGACCACGTCGCCAATTTCGTCCGCCGCTCCCGCAACAACAGCCGCCATGAGCGGGTCCTCCGCACCCTCATCAACCCCAAGAACCGCGAGGCCGAGTTCCCCATCGACGAGGCGGCTCTCGAGAGCATCTTCTCCGCCGCCAACGCCATCTTCTTCGCCTCACGCCTGAGCAACCGTGTCACCTGGGACTGGTCGCACGAGTCGGCGCCGCAGTACCAGAGCAGCGTGATCGGCACAACGGCGCTCCGGAGATGCAGGAAGCTCGGGGGATACGAGACGCTGATTGTGCTCTCGCGGCCAATACTCATGAGCAGTAACTTTAGCAGGAGACTGCTCATTTCTACGTTTCTGCATGAGCTCATCCACAGCTACCTGTTCGTTTCGTGCGGGTTCAAAGCCAAGGAGTCTGGGGGCCATACGGAGGGGTTCCATCAGATTGCGGCTGTCATTGATCGTTGGGCTGGGCCGGAGCATCTGCGGCTGCGGGAGATGGAGGCGGATTTGGAGAGTTACCGCGCTGAGCCGGAGGGTACGCAGGAGCGAGATGTCTATCTGCGGGGTCAAGGGTCCCAGTTCCAGTGCGAACAGGCGCAGTGGGTGTCTTCCTCGGGGATTGAGCGAGACGGAAGGGTCCTCAGGTCAACCCGGTACCCTGACGACAGCCACCTCCCCATCCTTCGCCTCCAGCCACACCGACTCTTACAGTCTCGCTCCCAGACCGGTCTTCATCGCCAATACGATAACCAACGACATCATCACCACGCCCACCACATCCACAACCACCATTCCCACCCCATCCATCATGAAGCCAAGTTTGACCACCACCGACGGAGCGACGACTGGGACGAGTGGATAGACGACAGGTGGCACGGCCGTCCGCAAGCCAAGTTCTCCATCTCAAGCTCGACTCCCATACAATTCCCTGTCTCCGTTCCTGTCTCGGTCCCTGTTACGGTCCCGATACGGACTTTGAACCTTGGAGGGCCCGAGGAGGGCGGTGTGTACGTTGGGTACGGTGCTTGACTGAAGCAGTGGTAGGGCATTTGCATGCTTCTTTGTTCATGTTAATGACGGGTATGAGACCACGGCCGTTTGTATTGCATTTTCTTTTCGTTCCTTTTATCCACTTCCTTGCTCGGCAGTAGTCTGCTGAGCACAAGTCCTGAATCCCATGTTTCCTTCAACTCTTTTCTGTCCTGTCTATGCATATTTCCGCCTTGTTTTCTCGGTGCACAGCGGGGAGTTTATAGGGGCCCATGTTTCTCATGAGGGGTGTTGGATGGCTGGGGAGCCGGTATGGGTGTATATATAAGGCGACAATGAAGTTTTAAGGACAAGCTTTGTTTACACCTAAGTGTTGTTCCCGTTCAGTTTCTCGTCGTTTTCTTCACCTGACCCTGGCTTGAACCTCGGGCACGAAAAGTCGTCTAAGAAAATTAGATAGGTTGAAGAGTATGTTATGGTTATATCTCCGGTCTCGCTGACAGCTGAAATGCCCTGGCTAGATGTAGATGTTACCTTCGCCTGTGGTATTAGACCGACGCGGAACGCATGGCTTGTTTCAATGTTCTCATTAAAGGTAGTCTGATGTGCTTTTGCACTGAACCCGTACATGGTCTTCGATACTTCGTGATGCCTTCATGATGACACGACTTGACTCCTCCCCGTCTCCCCTTGGCCTCTGGGCCCTCGTTCCCACTGTGCACTCCTCCAAGCAATCCCGCCATCCCAACCCGCAACCACATTACCCCCTCTTACTCCTCGGGCACGTAAACCCCATCCTTGCACAGCAAAACCACATTCTTAAAGAAACGTCTCCACTCAATCGGGTCCCCCTTAACCTTGACAAACCGCACATCCAAAAGCTCAACGTCCTCCCCAAACCGCTGCTTATCGACATGAATCTCCCCATGCATCGCCTGCCGCCTCCCGTCCTCGGCCCGCACCCGTATCGTCGCGACTTTGTCTCCTGCGCCCGGATCAACCCGCACGGGAGGGAGGGGCACGTTGAGCTGGTGCAGCGCGTCGGAGAGGGTCTGGACTAGGAGGGCGGGCGTGAGGTGCGAGAAGAACCGGGTGAGGGACTCGGCGGGGACGATGTCGCGGAAGCGGCGGGCCTGTTGGGTTAGGCTTAGGGGGATGCCGGGGTTCTGGGAGAACTGGCTCATCGAGGGCTCTGCGGAGAGGGAGTCTAGCCCTATAGGCAGGGGGAGGGGATGCGGGCCTGTCCCGGAGGTGGGCTGCGTCGAGGGGCCGTTGCGCGGACCGGTGCGGAGCGCGGGCCGCTCAAAGTCCCACGCCGAATCGTCGATCGGCACCTCGGGCTGCGTGGCGGGGAGTCGGGAGGGCGCCTCGCCCTGCGACCGGGTAGGCGGACTCTGACTGAGGTCTATACGTAGGTTCTCGAGCATGCGCGTCGCGAGCTGCAGCGGGTCCGCGACGCCTCCCCCAGGCGCGAGGTGCGTGTTCGGGCGCGTGTACCACGGGTGCTGTCTTACCCGTTGGAACGAGAAGCGGGAGTCTGCGTCGACGTTCATCATTCCCCGGAGGAGGGAGAGGGCGTCGGGCGGGACGCGGGACCAGAGGGGGTCCGAGCTCCGGCCGCCGGTGCGCCGGTATTCTTGGAACTCCCAGCTCGACGGGGATGGCTCGTCCCAGGGGGTGTTACCTACCAGGAGGACGAAGAGGATGACGCCGCAGGACCAGATGTCTGCAGCCTCCGGGTCATATCTCGGGGGCGGGGGCGTGTCGGCGGGTGCGTCGGGGGCCCGTCTGCACGAGAGGATCTCGGGCGCGATGTAAGGCGGGGACCCGCAGAGCGTAGAGCTCGTCTTCCGGCGGTCCTTGTGCGCAAACATGCAGGCGAGCCCAAAGTCCGCAATCTTGAGGTCCCCCGCCTCCGACATGAGGATGTTCTCCGGCTTGAGGTCTCGGTGCGAGACCCCCTTGGAGTGCACGAAGCCGACGCCGGCGACGAGCTGGAGGAAGTACAGCTGCGCAACGTCCTGCGGGACGCCGACGTCGGCCTCTATCTTGTCGAAGAGGTCGCCGCCCGCGGCGTACTCCATTGCTATCCACTGCCAGACGGGGTCCTCGCCGGCGGCGAACCACTCGATTACGTTCGGGTGCTGGCCGACGAAGGAGTGGAGGGAGACTTCCATTTTGATCTGCCTCTCGGAGATGCGGCCGCGTTTTACGGCGTATTCTTTGTGTATGAGCTTGACGGCGAAGACGGGGGTCGGCTCTTCGAGGGGGATGGCTTTCTTGATGCTGAGGGTGGTGTAAGTGGTGGGGTCGTGGGTGGGTGTATGGTGGGCGTTTCGAGGGGTGAGAGAGGGGTTTCGAGCGGGAGACTTACGAGGCGTAGGCCCCCCTTCCGATGGTCCTGGAGACGATCCGGAAGGGGAGGTTTGTGGGGAGGGGTGCTAGTTGTGACTGGCCTCAGTTAGCATCGTGGCCTGAGGAGCTTCAAGGTGGGTTGTCATAGTAGAAAGCAATGGAACGTGTATAACATCCCATGGCGTTCTCCGCCCCATGAAGATAATGGAAAGCGAACGGGATTGGCTCAATGGTGAAGCCATCACCACTGCTCGGGTTCACGGAGGCCACGATACTGGCCAAGGTGGGGCGACGGGGAATGACAAGAACGGCTTGAGATCACGCACCATGGTTTCTATGTTCTTGCCGAGTTCGGCTCGGATTTGGGTATTAGAGAAGGACCCTTAGATAAACGACTCGACTCGGTATCTTCTCAGACCCCAGCGACGCCCTATTTGTGGTGCTGTCTCCGTTTCTCTCCGTCATGCAAACCCTTAAACGCGGACGCGATCTGTGAATCGCGGGGCAAGACGCGTCTCTTTCTGTCTCGTTCGAGGTCGGGCGAGGGATCAAATGACTGTGGGTGCGCGGATGGGAACAAGAGACCGTAATAACCGCACACAGGAGAAAGGAGAGACTGCTTATCAAGGGAAAGGCGATGTTATGGCCTTGTTGGTTCCGTCGCGACGCGATCGAGGACTGCTCCCTGGTGGGGACAGGCCGTTCACATTCCATTAGGCAGCGGGGCGCTGGTGTCGATTGGGTGCGGCCGCTGGGACTCGGGGCGGGGAACCCCTGCGCTGAACCGCCTGGGCCAAGCAAAAACAAGGGGCCCGGCTCCTATTCGCCCAGCGCACTCACCACCCGCATCCAATCCAGCAATCGTTGCTGGGTAACTGGAGCCACCAACATCACATCCAACGTAAACTAAGCCCGCCTCTGCGCACTGCCAAAATATAACCTCCCTCGGAGAACGGCACCGACCTTCCCACTCCCCTTTTCTTCTCACTCTATGATCCGACAGCAGAGTAATTGCGATAACTAGTAGACGACACTTCTCATTCTTTCTACGGGAATCAGCATACGCATCAGACGTTTGCGCCCCGCGCATCTTCCCTTTTCGCCTTCTAATAGCGACGACATCCCGCCTTTTTTGTCACCTGTTTCCTTGGACGCACTGGGATACGGGTTGCCTAGTCCGCATTCTTTCTACAAAATATCAAATCATATACACAAGAACACAATGGACTTCGCCGCGGGGACAGCCCAAGATGGGACTCTTCCCCGGAAAGCCGCCGACTCGGCCAGCGTCACAAAGAGGTACGAAGCTCTCCCGCCTCCATAAGCTCGCCTTCCAAACCACAGGATCGAGAAACTAACCGGAAACCTCGACAGGCTCCAAACCGAGCTCATGACCCTCATGACGTCCCCCGCCCCCGGCATCTCCGCCTTCCCCTCCGCTGACGGCAACCTCCTCTCCTGGACCGCCACCATCTCGGGGCCCGACGACACCCCCTACGCCGGCCTTACCCTCAAGCTCACCATGTCCTTCCCGGCCAACTACCCCTACTCGCCGCCCACCGTCCTCTTCAAGACGCCCATCTACCACCCCAACTTTGACTTCTCGGGGCGCATCTGCCTGGATATCCTCAAGGACAAGTGGACGCCGGCGTATAATATCCAAACTGTGCTTCTGAGTCTGCAGTCGCTGCTGGGGGAGCCGAATAAGTGAGTCTTTCCTTTGCCCCTGAGGTCTTTTGCTTATGGGGCGTTGTGTGGTTTGGGGGTTCAAGGATGTGCTGGGTTGCTAACGCCTTTTCTTTTTCTAGCGCGTCGCCGCTCAACGGGGAGGCGGCCGAGCTGTGGGACAAGGACAGGGAAGAGTTCAAGAGCAAGGTCGTCGCTCGGCACCGGGACGTCGAGGACGAGTGATATGGACTACAGACGAGAAGGGTAGGGGAGGTAGGCGGGGCGGACGATTTTGCATTTTGGTGTCCTCCCGCAATTGGGGGCTTCCAAGGTTGGAGTACTGCGTCATGGTAAATGCATCTCGCGCCGTTTGTATTTAGTGGAAATGGGCTTTGCTTTGGTTGTGCATTCTGGGGCGCGACGCCTAATGGGTGTCAAGGAGTTCTACGGGAGGGATGGGATATCGGGATTGCTGTTGTCTCGGGGCAGGGGCTATTCCTGAGCAGACTTCAGCACCATGGCTTGGTGACGGTAGAAACACGACCGGATATCCTCTTGTCCTCGAATTGCTTCAGCTCAGTATTCATGCGAACGTCACAGGTGTTCCTCATCGTAACCAGTGAGCGCTAACACTCTCGCCGTCGCACTCATCGCCTTCCAAACTGCCAGGTCCCAGCGAGTGAAACCTCCTCCGGATGCCGTATATTCCTCCATCGTCGGGGGCCGGGATGCGCAGGGAGAAGCGTGATTTTGGAAAATTCCGTCGTCATTTCCGGGGCCTTGGGACGTAGCATACGAAGGCTAAAAATTCCAAATGCAACTCCATTTGTTGTACCATGCCGCCTTTAAACATCCCGAATAAAGAGCAAAGAAATGCTTTCCCCCGCTGGACACCGGGATATCCGACTCCTCCGCACCCCTTTCTGATTTTCATCCATCCGCTGCTATATCAACATCCAACCCCACCCCGTCGCTTTTTTTCCCTTTCAGCCTTCGCTTTACTCGTCAACCGTGGTCGTGAGGAGGCCCTTGGGGTTGTCGACGTTCACCGCCTGCACGTAGCTGTACAGCTTCTCCTTGGCGCCCTCCTCGTCGTTTCGCTTCCGGGAGATTCGCACGCGGAGTCGGTAGGGAACGCCCTTGATGCCGCATTCCCAGACCTTCTTGTTGAGCTGGGGGTCGAGGCGGACGTCAGAGGTACCCTGTGAGGCGGCCCTTGTTAGTATCCTCTCTCTCACTCGGTGCCGGGGAGTTGCGTCTTTATTTTTCGGTTGCGGGTGGAGGGTGGTCGTACCATCTGCTGCGTAGCGAACTTGCGGATCTCCTTCATGGCGCGGGGAGCCCTGTTCTTGAAGGTGGCACCATGGAGCTGTATTGAAAAAATAAAATGTCAGTCACCATGTCCCATCACCACCTCATCCCTTCCCCACTACCTCGCGATACCCAGGACGGAACGAACCCTCTTGTGCATGTGGATGGTGTACTCGCGGGCGACAACGTCCGCAATGGCGGAGCGCTGCTGCGTCTTCTTTCCCTTCGTGGCCGACATGGTGGGATGCGTGCGGGTGGGATGTTAGTTGGGCGGGAATTGGAGGTCGGTTGGATGGGCGAGGCTTTGGTCGAGGGTGGGTGGGATGGACGTGGGTTGGAAAATGTGTGGGCGAGAATTTGACATCACGTGGGTTGAGGGTTTCCGCAATGCTGGTGGGAGTCGTGCTCGCCAGGCCAAAAATTTACAGTGGTCCGTGCATTTGTAATTACGAGCTGAGACCCGCAGACGGTCATGTGATGTCCCGTCCGTCATCAACGACCTGCGAAGCATAGCAAAGAAGTACGTACCCCCGCAACCCCTGGAAACCAAGGTCTTGGCGGATCGGGAGCTCGTTGTGGATCTCGCCAACTCCGTCTCATTACCTCGTATTGCATTGGGTCTGCGAATCTCGACCTCAATCTGCGTGATCGCCGACAAGGTTCGCCCACAAACCGACGACTCTCGAACGAATCGCCGCCTCATCGCCGTCGATTAGCGAAGGAATTGGCAATCATATCGAACCCGGGTGTCGCTGGCCCGACCCGTCGCTTATTTCCTGCCGACCGACGCCTGGAAAAGCCATCAAAGATACATTGATAGGGGATCGTCCGTTCCGAGCCGCCGCGTGATTTAGTCTCTTTTCGACTCTACGCGCTCGAAAACGAACTCGCAAGACGTCAGTGTTTTCCGTCATCGTCGAGCGCCATGTCGACGCCGTCGCCCCAGCCCGATCTGGAGCGGAACCGGCTCCCGACGCTCTTTGAGGTTTTGAGCCGCCGGACACTGCCACCCGTCGACCTCTTCTCGTTCTACATCTACATGCGAGACCAGCAGCGATCGGTCGACTACCTCGATTTTTGGTTAGTAGACCTGTGACGTACGTTTGAGGAGGTCCTGTGCAACTACTAACACGCAACAGGCTCGATGTCGCCCAGCACATGTCTCTATGCAGGCACTTTGTCCGCGAACTCCGGAGATCCGTCCTCGTCGGGACCCCCGAGCCAGCCTCGCAGCGGTCGTCCGCGATCCTCGAGTCCCTCGGGGAAATGAACCACCCCGTCGCGGGTCCGTCAATGTACGCCACGGACAAGGAGCGGGACCAGGACGCGCAGATGTCGGCCTTCCTTAGAGAGGACCCATCCGTCGCCCAGCCCTCGTCGCGCAGCAGCCACAACCACTACAGCACTCCCCGCGACGCCACCACGGAGTCCAACTCACCGTCGAACGCCGTCCGCCGCCAAGACATCCGGGCCTCGGCCGAGAAGATCCTGTACACTTTCCTGCTCCCCGGCGCCGAGCGTGAGATCACGCTGCCGGACTCCATCACTCAGGACGTCACCACCGCTATCGAGGAGCATGGGCGCGATGACCCCGAGGTGTTCGACGTGGCTAAGGACTACGTCTTCCAGGCTATGGAGCGCGACGCGTTCCCTGGGTTCCTCCGGATGAAGGCCCTTGGGAACCTCGTGCCCCCTACCTTGATCATGAGGCTCATTATTGGTCTCGTCGCGATGTTTGGCGCGTTCTGGACCGCGTTTGTCCTCATCTTCCTCGACAGGGGCCGGCTCACTCGTCTCTGGGTAAGACCGTCCGTCCATTAACCTTGAATCACCTGGTGCTAACCTACGCTCAGGTCATCCTGCCCTTCACGGTAGGCGTCTACTGCCTCGCCTCGTACCAGTACACCGTAGACCCAGCCCTCGCCCTCCTCGGCTACAGCGAGTACACGCCCTTCAATTTCTCCCGCATCCGTGAGCCCTTCGTCCGGAAGCTCCTCATCAAGCGCTCCCTCATGGTCCTCGGGGTGACGGCCGCCATCGACGCCGCGCTCTGCGTCCTCTTCGTATTCGTCCCGGGAAAGCGACTGTGAGGTGGTGTGACTGAATGTGGCTGGTGCTCTGCTCGTCATGAGCAGGGGGCCGCGAGGTTGGCGATCTAATGAGCTTACGAACATTTGCTTTTATTTTCTTCTTTTTCACTATTGTATTATTTACTTGGTGCGCTTTGTTTTCAGATACTTTGTTTTCGGATACCAAATGGAGGAATGGTAGTGGAATTTCAGGGGGAGGTGTGAAAAGGTCAGCAGCGCAGATGGGACCAGAGCGATTGGGCGCAATGGGTTTTCCTTCGTTGGCATGTATAGCTAGCTAGATCTCGGAGTTTAATCTGATTTTGACAACCGTCCCTTCCCTAGCTTGTCATCGCGTGAAAATACAGGGAGGCTCCCGAGGCATGGGAGCCACGACCCCGGCTCTCGATGTTGGCTGAGGACACTGCGTCGTAGACGACACGCGGGGCATCTCAGCGCTTCAAATGATATTTTAGACTGGCCTGCTTCTAGACTCATATGCCCATCCATGACCAGGCCCCGTAGGCCGGCCTGATATCGAGCCACATGCTCGCAGTGCTTTCGACGTGGGTATTAAACGTAAGCATCCACGGAAACCTGACCTCACCCCTCACAGCTTCCGCCTGCTAGCCCTCACCTTACTCCCACCCTCGTCAACATCAACATCCATCGCCTCGTCCGCCTCGCCAACCCCCCTCTTGCCCCCCCACCGCGTCCTCCCACCGCCCCTCATCCTCCTCTCAAGCGCCGACATGCCCTCGGTGGGATCCTTCGCCTCAAGTAGCGACTGCAGCTCCTCCTCCGCGCGCTCCTTCTCCCTCTGCCTGACCCTCGCCCTCTCCTTGATCCCCTCGATCTCCGCCTCCAGCGACGAGAGCGTCTCGTCGCAGCGGTCCGACCACCCCGCCAGCTTCTCCATCATGGGCGGAACGGCGCCCGGCGCCAGGTCCCGCAGGGGCGCGACGGAGTGTACCTGCAGCACGGCGCGGTGGGGATCCATCGTCGCGTCCAGGAGCCCCGCGTAGACCGCCTCCGTCACCACGCCCTCCAGCTCCTGCGCCGTCTGCAGTCCCAGCGCCGCAATCAGCCCGTCGTACCCTAGGTTCCGCCTGTCCCGCGCAAGCGAGAGCAGGGACAGCTGTCGCAGCTTCAGGGCTTGCTTGTCGTTGAGGGCGGGGAGGTTGGGGGTCGAGAGGTAGTCGGCGTAGGTGCCGTGGCTGAAGATCTGGAGGAGGGAGAGGGAGGGGCCCTGCGGGGTTGTGGCGAGGGATTGGATTGAGGGGGTGTGCAGGAGCTCGGCGAAGAGGTAGGTGTGCGGGGCGGAGGTGGCGCGGGTGATGAGCTCGGCGGCGGCCGGGGGGGAAGAGGCGGTTTTTTGGAGGGCGAGGAAGGGCTAGAGAGGTTAGCGGTTGTGAGGTAAAGTGGGTGGTGGTAGGGATGGTCACCTCGAGTGCGTTGAGCGCCTTTGTTTGCTCCATGGTGACGATGTGTCGGTGGCAGACGGTCTAGGGAGCTGGAACCTAGCCTTGGGAGATTGATGGACTTGGTAATGGTGATGGAAGGAAGATGAGCGATCTTATGTAGGGTTTGGGTTTATGTGTTTTCGTGTGTGTTTGGAGTTGGGTTGCGCGAGGCTGGAGGGGAGTCGAAGTCGAGGAGAGGTCGAGGATGATGGTTTGGGAAGGAGCTAGCTAGGCACGGCGACACGGCAGGTAGTGCCCCGCGTGTTGCACCAACATACTCCCACGATGGCTTTAGCGGGGCGCCCCGCCCCACCTTCCGTCCCCCGCCTTCTAAGGCTGGCTTCTCGAGGGCTGTTCTCATGCTCCCCGGGAACTGAAAGCACGAATACTTAGCATCGTTCTTCAATGACGGGCCTTGTCGATATATAAATTACTTGGAGTGGCTATAGACCATAGTCTCCTGATATGCTTCCGAGAAGAGGTGGACACAGGGATATAGTGCTCTTGACGCTTCTTCTCCCCTCCATCCTTGGCTGGCGGCAGCCTCCAACTTTAACCCTTGATACCTCGGAAGTATTGATGAAGCCATCGGGACTACTGCCGTAAGGGAGCGTGGTCTTATCCACCCTACCTAGCGGGGCCCATAGATTCCCGATCTTGGAGCCGCCATGCTGGTTACTCACTCCTATAGGAAGGTGGTATTCTAGTCAATGCCATTCACTAACTTGATCCTCTTGAGAAACCTCGAAATCCAGGTACTCGTTGTATTTTCTGCTTTGGCGAGTGGAGCGTTTGCCGCCCCCAACGGGGGAAACCTCGCGGGCCAGCTCAGCCTCCGTACCCTGGCTCAAGGTGTCAGTCGCGAGGGCAGTATTAGAAGACAATGCCTGCAGTTGTCTTGAGAGGGCTTGGCTGGCGGCAGCTTTGGAGTCCGGGGAAAGGTAGCACGGGTGATCCGAGACAATTCCGACGGCAGGAACCAGCATCGGCTCAAGGCCACGTCCTTGCCCAGTGGCGTTCTGCAACACGTCCCAAGCTGCTCCCGTCTGCGGTCCAATATCATAAGTGTGTTGGTGCGTCATTCACATGGGCATCTAATGGCTCGAAAGAAGTCAGTCCGAAGTGATACAAGGTGGCTCCTAGCTGACATCCACCCCGTGAGACGAGACAGGCGGGCGATCAGTGAAGCTGCCTTGGCTGCCCTGCGCCACAGTCAGCGTCGTGTCAGCCCGTATGTCGCGCTCATACATTCTGTAACCTGGGGCGCAGGGCACGGCTGATACGCACGTCTATTTTCGGATCTGTGTTGGCGCTCTTATTGATGGCCGCAATAGAGGCACGACACGAGGAATCTGGCTGCGACGCCTATTGGACCCTTCGAGTGTCAATGGGAAAGTAAGGCAAGATGGCCGAGCGGTCTAAGGCGCTACGTTCAGGTTCCATCTGGTACTTAAATTCGTAGTCTCGAAAGAGGCGTGGGTTCAAATCCCACTCTTGTCAGCAATTCTTTTTTTACCCCCCTCGTGCATGAGCAATCCCACATGCGCCGGCCCACAAGTATCAAAAACCTTGAAGCTCAACAAGTCACCTTAATTTTTTATTTTAACAAACGAGCAAGAATGAGAAGATATGACGCCATGTTGGCCTAATCGAGCCGCGGCTCATGGGCGACCCCCACTGCCGGATCCCCAATGCCGGCGCGTGACTCCGGATGCGATGGATCTGATCGCTCGCACAGGGGAAGACGATCTCGGACTGCCGGGACTAGCATGCCGCAGATAATCTGCAAGGAGAACGACCTGCCCTTCCTTGGGGCGGGGTATCTGGTTAAATGCCGAGAGGCGTTACCTGTATATAAATGAAGGTGAACACATTCTTGAGTTCCTCTATATTGACAACTTGTTTCATTGGTCTCAAAGCTATTGGGGCATGCTCTCGGAGATTGTTGGGAGGTATTTCGTTTCGTAATATTGGTGGATATCCACTTCCCGGATGGCCCGCCGAAACCTTTGCTCCGCCCGTCCCGGCCACATGGACGGACGAAGTACCGTACTGAGTAATCCCACGATGCCACGTCGCAGGGTCTGAGTAAGAAGAAAGAAACATGTGCTCATAATACTCCTCTGACAGCCGGCGGAATGACGGTCCAACATTGCAACACTCTGCCCTGACCTAAATATCGAGTACCGCGAGCCAAAGAAGCAGACGACGAGCTCGGAATGACAGTGGGCCCCTTGCCGAGTATTAGCTGTATCCAGATTAGCCGTTTGAGGCCGGACGACGAGACGCCGTGATGGGGTGAATGAAACGTCGAGAATGGTCGACGATCGAAACCACATGACCCGATTGGCTCACAGAAGGTTCGTGCATGCTTCGTCACCCAAAGGGACTCGGCAAGTGGGGCTTCGATATTGCACTAAAGTCACTTGTACAGTACAAGCCGACCCTGGCGCCATGCGGTCCGCCGCGTGCTGACTGCGTGCCAGGGGCGTGGTGGAAAGTACCCCTACCCGACAGTTGGCCGCCTGCCCCCAAACCTACCTGGAACGCTTCTCCTCCATCAGGCCMCCCCCCCCCCCCCC
>JAGFNX010000541.1:0-13258 GCA_017657125.1 Scopulariopsis brevicaulis
GTATATAACTAGGCACCTCGCGGTCGAAACCTGAGAAGGTGTTCCCTGGGATTTGGAGAAGCCAAGTGCAGAGCTGTAGCCCCGCAGTGCATTTCCAATCATGTCTAAATATCTCGTTATAATTCACGACCACTTGGAGACTCGCGACGCTAGTTCCGTTCCTCGCCCCGAATTGATTTAGTACTGTTTTCCCACCCCCGAATTTGCGGGTCCCCTGACACCCGGCCTTTCTGAACAGCTCCACTTAGCACTGGTAAAATGTTGGAGAGATATATTGGAACAAAATGGTAGATGCCGACTTACGCGGAGATACTTCCCCACCATAGTCGCATGATTTGAAATCACTAGTCATTTAGTGTAGTTTTAGGATTACCTCTCATGCTCAGCTCCTAGCGCCAGGAAGTTGAGGTGGCCAATTGACGCAACTGGGATTACTGAGATGCACTACCCCAAATTGGAGATATTATTCTTAGCGTTGCTAATATGGGGGTCAAGCTGGATTATCTTGGGCCATAGAGACGCAACGTCATATTTGAAGCCAAAGACTATTGGGTTTATCGAGATGCAGAGTGTATTATCAAGGAAAAACAAACATGGAATCAAAAATGGAAATCAATCCTTCCCAGGCTATACTGCAGGTTAGTCTATCTTATTACTGCTAAAAGACAACCTATCACGGGCGGTAGTAACCTTAATGTTTGCGTATAGAAGCTTAACGACCCCTCGATCTTCATCTCTGACGCATTCATCGACGGCTTGTGGGTAAGGAAAGACGGGCAGTTTGACGTCTATGGTATGCTATCTAATATCATATACCAAGAGTCAGTAGCGAGCCCGACTAACTAGACTTAGAGCCTTCATCTGGCCAGAAGCTTGGCACAGTCTCTAGTGTGGATCAGGATGACTTTAAACGGGCGATTGAAAGCGCTTCGCGAGCTCAGAAGGAATATTATAAAGACACTACAGCTGTCCAGAGAGGTGAACTCCTCCGAAAGTGGTTCAACCTAATCAAGTCCAATGCTGCAGATTGTAAGTGAACTGCGGCCAATTGCAAAGTTTTAAGGACACAAGTTCCGTAGGACTAATTGTTTATTGCTGTACTAGTGACAACGATTATTTGTGCCGAAAATGGCAAAACACATAAGGAGGCAGAGGGTGAAGTTCACTACGCGGCAGGATTCATCTCATGGTTCGCCGAGGAGGCGACGCGCGCGTACGGCGACACCATTCCGTCGTCCTCGAAGGATACGGTGGTCATGACCGTGAAGCAACCCGTGGGTACGTGTGGAATTATCACACCGTAAGTTTATCCCACTTCTGACAATGGACGAAGCTATATTGTGGATGTTGATTTTGTGTCAGGTGGAACTTTCCCGCCGCTATGATTACGAGGAAGGTTGGCCCGGCACTGGCCGCTGGCTGCTCTGTCGTGATAAAGCCCCCGAGCGAGACTCCCTATACGTGCCTAGCCTTGGTCAAGCTCGCGGTGGAAGCCGGGATACCGGCAAAATGCATCCAGGTTTGCCCAACTAAAGACCGCTCTGCAACGCTCGAGCTTGTCACGAATCCGAATGTGGCCAAAATTAGTTTTACCGGCTCGACGGGCGTCGGGAAGATGTTGGCCGAGCTTGCTGCCAAAACGGTCAAGAAGGTTAGCTTGGAGCTTGGTGGGAACGCACCCTTAATTGTGTTCGACGATGCGGACGTTACACTAGCGGTCGAGGGAGTTATTAATTGCAAGTTTCGGTGCTCCGGCCAGACCTGCGTTTGGTACGTATATGTCCAGTATGGCTCTTGGTGAAGCTTAGTACTAAGAAAGCAATTTAGCGCCAATCGTCTTTTCGTCCAGAAAGGGATATCCGAGCGCTTTACGGCCGCGCTGGTTACTCGCGTGGACCAGCTTCGGATGGGCTCTGGCTTCGACTCTGAGACAACACAGGGCCCTCTCGTCAACCAGGCCGCTGTCACTAAGGTAGAGGAACACGTGCGCGACGCCATCTCCAAAGGAGCAAGGGTAGAAACCGGAGGCTCAAGGCCGAACCGCCCCGGATTCTTCTATGCGCCTACCGTTCTGTCGGGTGTAAGCACAAACATGGCCGTCGCTACCGAAGAGACGTTCGGGCCGCTAGCTCCCATCTTCACCTTCGAGATGGAGGACGAAGTAATTCAGCTAGCTAACGCTACGGAGTTTGGGCTTGCGGGGTACTTTTTCAGCGCCAACTTGGCACGGGCCATGCGCGTAGCTCAGAAGCTTGAGTGCGGGATGGTTGGGGTCAACACGGGCGTCATGAGTGCCAGCGAAACCCCGTTTGGAGGCATCAAGGAGAGGGGGTATGGTCGGGAGGGGAGCAAGTACGGACTGGATGAGTACCAAGTTATCAAGGCAATTACCATTGGTAATCTGCAGGGTTGAAGGATTAGCTGTCTAAACTAGTTGTGTTCAATTTATTCTCTTTTAAACAGGTGTTGGAATGGGCCTGATTGCGGTAATAGGGTATGTACTAAGTGGAGCGATATGTGAAACCATTTGTCGCAAAACCCCTATATTTTATTATTTAGCCACCGAAATAAGAATTTGCCACCTAGTCAGCATAGTTATATCAGGAGATCAAACTCTCCCGTACCTATAGATTGAATAGGAATTGATGTCTGATTCCGCCTACTATAACAGGAGGTCTATTTTTTTATGACAGAACCCTGGCGGAGAAGAAACTGTTACGGTTTTATATACTATGTAGGAATAGGGGCTTTAGTAGCGTATGCCGTTACTAGTTGAATACCCCGCCCAGTATCACGAAGTGTAGAGCGCCCTGTCCGTCGGGTGCCTTAACTTTCAACGTCCGCCGCCTAAGCCCCCCAACCCCCCACCGGTGCCCCCGGCGGGCCAGTCTCCCCTCCTCGACGCCCTGATTAGCATAGCCGCATCTGTGATGTTGCATTGTTTAAGGTCTTGTTTGAGGTCGGTCTGTAGACTAGTCGCCGGGTTGTATATTGGGATCCGCTAACCGGTTGTGTTGGTGCGCCACGATCTTACTATAGTCCAGGCTATTAGCTGTAACCAGTCAGCTTGCGCACATTTAGACTTTCCCGTGCCCCAAGACATGCTTGTGCTCTACAACGACGCCCCCAGTAGCACATTAGAATTCCTGCATGTCAACTACAAGCCTGCTATAATCATTATTGGACGGACTGGACATTATCTCGAACCCGGAGTACGATCTACGCAAGTCCGTGGCAAGAGGCAAATCCCCCAGGTAAATTATTAGCAGCGACACAGGTTCTCAAATATGAGTGCATATGTCATCAAATAGCTGTCGTTATTATTTTGGCAGATTGTCCCATTTCTAGCTTTATAGGTGATTAAACACAAGGAATAGCTATTATCACAGGGTATACGTGAAGTCGGGACGCAGATCGCCTGCAACCCACTTCTGCTGATCCGTCAAAGTTGCCCACTTCGTATCCATATTCCCAGCCCTCCTATTCGCATTCATCCGACGCAGAGCAAAGGTCATAAATATAGTGCCACCTAAGAGGAGGACAACCTCATATCCGAGCACAATAGCATGGCCACTCCAGTACCGGGGTCTTTCGTGATCGAGATAGATGTTTGACGCAACAATACCGTTAAGGTTCCCCCATCCGACGACCATACCAAGTACAAAGGCTCGTTTGAGAGAGCCTTCCGTATTATTATTCACCCAAGCCAAAGTATTGGGAATCGCTGGATAGATACCAGCAGCGCCTAGGAAGGTCCCGGCATACTGAACCTTAGGGTTAGATGTTGAGAGAAGCATGATAAATCCGGTGATCCCAAGACAGGCTGTTATAATGTTGCAAAGGCCCCGCTGGCGAGTTTTGTCGGATGTATATCCGATAGCGACAGTGCAAAGAGCAGCCATGGCGTACGGAGGCACAGACATAAGCTGTCCCCGAGTTCCTTCGTAACCCATGCCACGGAGGATAGTAGGCAGGAAAAGAGAGAAAGCGTAAAGGGGGCCTGTGCAGCCCGTAAATACGACCATATAGCCGTAGGTCTTCCAGTCCTTCACTGCAGCATAAATGTAGCGCTTGTCGAAGTCCTCGGCGGTATAGCCCTGGCGATCCATGATAAGGCGACGTTGGACACGAATTCTATCGTCGGGAGATAGGAATGTCGCTGTGTCAGGCCAGTCAAAAACCATCCACCAACAAGCAACCCCTACGACAGTAGTCGCAATTCCCTCGAGTATGAAAATCCAGGCCCACCCAGGCATACCAGCAATACCATCCATTTTCGCGATTGCGGCTGCTAGTAATCCACCAAAGGACCCTGCAAGCGCCGCAGCAGATAAGAATAGAGCCGATCGTATACCGATTTCAGAGCTCTTATACCAGCATCCAAGGTAATAATTAACACCCGGGAATAGCCCAGCCTCAGCGAGACCAAGGAACCAACGGGCCGCTAGGAGACCGGACTGGTTCTTTATCAGACCCTTAAGGGCCATGATAGTACCCCATATGACGATGATTGCTGTGAAGAATATGCGGGGCGTAAGACGCTTCAGTGCCATATTCGTAAGCGGCTCGAAGATGGCATAACTGATGAAGAAGATCGTAAGGGCCATGTTATAGTCGCCCGATACCATATTCAAATCATCCTCCATATTTTCAAGACGGGCATTTCCAATATTTGTACGGTCGAGGAAAGATAGGAGGTATAAAAGGGAGAGCCAGGGGATCAACCAAAGGTCGACCTTCCACAGTAGTCGTTTGTCCTAGATCGCTGTGTTAACAAGAGCATTCAGCAAGGACTAGGATAGCGTTCCCACAATTGCACGGCGCTCCTCATCGCTTTTGCCAATATCCGGATCAGGCAAGTTGGAGAGCAATCGAGCACGCTCGAACTCAATGGACCCTAGCGAGGGCTTACCCTCGGTATTCTCGATCTCGGTCGCGTTGATAACTTTTTCAATAGAAGTCATGATAACAGGATAATAGTGTTACGCCTAGTAAGTGGCACTGATAAGACGGAAGTATGGATGAGAGTAAACTTGCCTTGAAATTGGGGACGAAACTGCATTGTTTTATAACCAGCGTATTCGGCAACTCATATCACCTAAAATAGAGATGAGCAGACTACGCAAGCGAAGCGCTAGCCCCAGATTGGGCGATCATCCAAGTCTGAATCCTGCCCTAGTGCTACTCCCTATCTCCACATCTTTAGTGTTTTTCCCCACCCCCAGATCTAATCCACTCTAGAGCTTCTTCCCCGCCCCCACCTCCGAATCGACTACGTTCGCCTCTATCTTAAAGCTTCCCCAATATCCTAGTCCTTCCCCATCCTTGCAACTCTTGAGTCGGTACTTTTAAGGTTACGCTTAGCCTATTAGGTATTCGAATAGTCAGCGTAATCACCTCCCCCGGCCTCCTCCCCCGTCGACCGACCCGGCCTCTGCTTCACCCTAGCAGCGGACAAATCTTACACGCCTTTCCTGCCAAGTGCTGCTAGGATAGGACGGGCTCACCAAGAGCCAAGAGCACTATAATACAGAAGAATCCAGTACTTGTTACTTCAATAACCTTAAATCCTAGACATCAGATCTGGAATTAGAATAATTATCATCCGTCACCCTTGTTCCAAAGTGCCGTTGCTTTCCCTGTTTCCCCAATTCGTCGACACACTACTACCTTTGTCTCCAGGATCTCTCAACAACACGCCCTCCCCTAATGCCACTAGAGATCCCATAGGCAGAGGTTTTCGTAGACTTTCCCGTTATACAAGTATTCTACGTTGGAAAATTTAGCACTTTCGCAATTGGAGAGAGGCATTTTAACTTTACTCGGTTCTTTATTTACTATGCATTTTGCATATCCATGATGTCAACCGATACGTTAGAAACGACAAAATAGTTGACTACGCGTAAGGTATATAGAACAAGGGGTAGCTCTACACGTGGGATTTTTCGTGCTGTTGGAGATACTCGAGGCGGGAGAATCTGCGGTTGCAGCGATGACAAGAGGATACTTTTGGCGGGGTAACTTCCTCCAGTGCCGGCCATTGTAGCAGCTCTCCAGCTGTCCTTGTTGGAGAAGAGGAGTGATGATGGGGGTGCTCGTAATTTGTCAAAGGACCTTGAGAGATGTTTGTTGACTTGGGGCTCGGTCAGGGCAGGAGAGCTTGTTTTGTATAGTATATCCAAATTAGAGAGGTAGGGTGCCCATCTAGACCCCCGCTTTGATTTCACCACTTTTTATACCAAGTATACTGCGATAAAAGACAAATTCTGTTTCCACTTGTCCTGAATACGAATACCCTATATTCATAGTAGTGCGCCGCAAACATAGGTCTTAAACGGGATGACAGCAACATCATTCCGATGGTCCGAAGAATTCAAGATAGGAAGTGCAGGTCAAGCTCTTGTGGTTGGTCAGTATAATCTAATGCCGCCGGATTTAAATGCTCTATCCTAGTTGGACTTCCCCATTTTACCCTTTCCCTAGACTTCCCCTCTTCCCCTGGTTTTCCCCGATTTCCCCCGGATTTCCACGGTGGCACTAGCCGTTAGATGCCAAGACCACCCTCATTACACCCAGACACCACACCCAGACAATTTGGGGAATGTGCTATCACCTAGAACTTTGTAAGAGTCGATTACGGGGTCAGGGGCTTACCGTAGTGTTAATACCTTGATCGGGGAACACAGCTCATAATAATTCGAAGCTGAGGGCGCATTGGCGAAGGCGCAGCAAGGGATACTTTAGGTGCACCATGCGCTGGTAGGAGTGACTTATAGTTACGCTCCTTGGCGCCCTGGTGTCAATGATATTGGTGGCTATAAAATAATAATTTAACGGCAATAGTGCGGAAGCTAGGGTTTAATGGATGCGAAGGGAACGAATGAAGAAATATAAATTCTCATGAATTTTTAAACGTTATTAATCTTACTTGTCCCTTTACTTCTTTGGAGAGCGCCTAAAAACCATTCAAGTTCCAATACCGGTATAAATATTCCCAGTAAAACAAAGGCCTCCTTTCTAAAGCCTACACGCAGTTATAACAGTTACTGCTGCCCCTGCTCTGCCGCCCCCGGATCCTATGCCCCGCCGGATCTGAATTCAATTATGGTCTATAAAAAGGGCCGGTCAAAGGAGTTTATTGAGACCTTAAATCTATAGGGTCTAAGAGCGAGGAGGGGGCAGGGAAAAGCTTCTGCGAAGAGGCTAGGTTTAGGCTTCGATATCGTAAGATATGACGACCAGCGCAATGCTATGCTAGCTCTATCTGCGCCGCCTGTAATTCAACAGCAGCATCAGCAAAATCAGAAATAATAGCAGCATCAGGAATATCTAAATCATCGCCATGATAGTTACAACCCGGCATACCTAATCTAAGAGGCTCTTAGAGGTGCTACAAGGCTCTTGTTTTCAAGTAATCTAAGGGCCTAATACATAAGTGAATTAAATAGGAGGCATAGCCAGAGCAAGAGCTCGTAGAGCTTAGGTGCGACATGGCGTAGATAGTGCAAAAAGTGCCATTTTAGCTTCTGGGTTTGCGCCTCTATGATTGAGCCTCTGCTATTGACATTGAGTAATTTAGGGAGGGAAATCGCATTATCACCGCTCTGGAAATATATACATCGAGTTACGCAAGTTTAGGTAGGTCTAGAGGTATACCGGTCTGAATCGGGAGTCTTATAATAATCTTAGTGCTAGTTATTAGAAAGGAGGTGCTTGTCGGGCGCTCCCTTTATTTATAACTCGGCGAGATTCTATAATATCTGGCTTGGATTGCCTATCTAAGCGTACGGATCTCGGCCCTCTCCCTATGTGGATCTCCGGGCATCTCTCCAAGTGGCCCAAATAGCTATAGGTGTTCAAAGGTATGCAGTTTTTTCGAAGCTGCCCTTTACCCAAGAATCGAGCTGCTCGCTGTTTCGGGGAACAAACTTGACTTTGAATGGCTTTGGTTGGGTTACCATGCTAGTGGGCACCGAATTACACTCAATAGTGTCAAGGATTGGACGGTCCTTCAGGTTTTCCGACCCACGGATATGGAATGCGAGAACTAGCCGCGTAAAAATGGCGTAAAGCTGGCGATTAGCCAAGTGTGCACCAGCACACATCCGGGTTCCAGCACCGTAACCATAGTGTTGGGTTCCTTGGCCTACTTCGGAGATGCCCATGAACCGGTCGGGCATAAATCTAAAGGGGCTCTTGAAGTGTGTCTCATCGTGGTTAGCCGCCCACATATTCTGCGTGGTGTGATCTGGTTAGCTTTGGTTGCTAGTTGGGCATTATTTGTGCATTAGGTTTTGTAACCTTACCATTAAAACAGGGATCCCCGCGGGAACGACGGCACCATTGTAATGAATATCTTTGACACTCTGCCGGTTGAAGGACATGTTCAGCGTGGACCAGTATCGCAAGACTTCCTATAAAAGTGTTATTAAACAGCCTAATGCGGGATGTTCCAGATTGTAGGAAAACCTACCTTGACAAACGATATCATGAACTCGGACTTTTCTTCAACCAAGCAGGCATGCCAGGGATCTTCGCCTGGGTAGGACTTAATAATCTCCTCGTACATGCGCTCCTGAACTTCCTGCCCATGCTCCGAAGAAAGGTAGGCAATGGTCATGTTGATGTTGCCTGGAAGTGTGTCAAGGCCGGCAGCGACCATTGTCAAGCAGATCGATTTCAGTTCGTCTGTAAGGCCCTGTTAGCTCATACTACACATCAATAAAGTTTGTGTAATTAAAGTCTTACTATCAGAAAGCTTAGCGTCAGGATCCTTTAGGACGTTGCCAGCGATGCAAGGGTTATCTGTTCCGTCTGCGATCCTCTTCTTCAACTGACCCAAGAAGTCGAGGATGTACTCGTCTCTCTTGGCGCGTGCTGCGAGGGCTCTGGCCTTGGCGCCAGGCCAGAAGCGAAGGATCGGGACGTAATCTTGCCAGTTGTTGGCAATCCCGCGAATGTTTCCAAGTTCACGCTCTGTGTGGACGACCTCCGTCAAGGTCTTGTCACGGACCGTTCCCTGGATGCGGATGCCGTAGTTGAGCGTCAAGCTGATGTTGAGAGAAAACCGCTGGAAGTAGCCGTTTGGGTCAATATTATCTCCGTGCTTAATATTTTGGATCAACTCGTTGATACTGGTAGTAGACTCTAGGTCGATAAATGGCAGGTAGGTCTGTACAGCTTGTCTGTTGAGAGCTGTAGCGGCGGCTTTGCGAGCTCTCTTGACTGATTCGTTCCATGGAGAGGTTCCGAGGGTGAAGACTCCTTGGGTCTCGGAGACGACCGTATGAAAGGTCCAAAATGTAGGTCGAGATATAAGGGCCGATTGGTTCTTGATCCAGAATTCTTTGACAGCGTCAAACGAGTTGACATAGACGAGGCGCTGGTTACCAAGAGTTAGATTATTAGTTTCTTTCAACTTGCAGAATCTTGGCAACTTACTCGGTTTCCGAGTCTGACTTGGAACACATCTCCGTATTTCTTCACCAAACGGGCACAATTCCTTGCATGATTCTTGCCAAGAAAGAACAGGCTTCCGAACAGGGGAATGCCAGGAAGTTCGGGCAATCCCTTGATCTTAGGAATGTCAGTCCTGTTTGCCCATTTGACTAGCACGGTAACAACAGATGCAATAGCAAAGAAAGAGACGATAGGATGCATTTTTGGCGACTACTGGAAATTGCGTTTGAGGATAGTATTTAGAATTGAAAATGCAATAACATTGGCGAAAAGACGATTTAAAAAGCTCTATCTTCCTACTATATAAGACGCACAACGCTCTCTATGCATCGCAACCGACGATACCCCCAAATCGGGGATTCCTGTCTTCTAATGGTTGACGATAGTCAGTGCATAAAGTGGCGGGTTAGGAGACCATCTTCTATCCCCAATTTGGAGAGCATAAAGAGTACCAGAGATAGAGACCCGAGAAGCCAAGGAAAGAGGAGAAGGTGGCGTACAGTGCGAATATATAGTTAGGTTAGCGGCAAATGTACGGTTTCCGGTGCCCGTCTTGGTATATAACAAGGATACTACTTCCTCCCAAAAGTTTCCACAACGAGATAGCCGTACCAAAAGCAGGGCAAGCGCGACGGGAACTTTTCTTCATCACATCACAGAAGATAAAATGGAGCCCTCTAAGATTCGTTTGGCAATATTGGATGACTACCAGGGCATCGCACTACCTATATTCTCCCGCCTCTCTTCCAAGGTCGACATTGAGAGCTTCCCCGACGTCATCAGCACCACCAACCAAGCAGGAAAAGATGCATTGGTTAAACGCCTTCAACATTTTACCGTCATTTCTCTAATGCGGGAACGGACTGCCTTTCCGCGGGATGTCATCGACAATCTACCAAATCTTAAGCTGCTCATTACCTCGGGTATGAAAAATGCCGCCATCGACATGTCCGCTTGCACCGAGCGGGGCGTCATTGTCGCTGGTGCCAAAGGTGTCGGAAGCTCAACCGGAACAAGCCCTTCAACATCCATCGATTCGACGCTTGAACATTGCTGGGCTCTCATCCTCGGCCTCGCGCGAAACATTGCGAGGGACGACTCGGGGGTCAAGGCGGGCCAGTGGGAAAACTCCCACGCCACTGGACTCCGCGGCAAGACATTGGCCGTCCTGGGTTTTGGAAACTTGGGGGCCAAGGTTGCGTTTGTTGGCGCGTCCGCCTTTGGAATGAAGATCTTGGCCTGGTCGAGTAGCCTCACGCAAGCGGTCGCCGATCAGAAGGCTAGCAACTTTGGGCTTCCTGCGGGTACTTTTCGGGTAGCCGGCAGTAAGGAGGAGCTCGTGAAGGCAGCCGATGTGCTGACGATCCATTACGTGCTCTCCGAGAGGAGCAGGGACATCATCGGGGCTAAACAATTGGCATTGTTGAAGCCTACAGCTACGATTGTGAACACATCCCGGGGTTCTCTTATCAACGAGCAGGCTTTGTTAGACACCCTAGTCGAGGGTAAGATCAAGGGTGCGGCACTCGATGTCTACAATGTCGAGCCGTTGCCTTTGGATAGTTCATGGCGTACTACTGCCTGGGGGAAAGACGGTAAAAGTGAGGTTTTACTTAGTCCGCACATGGGGTATGTTGAAGAGGGTGTGATGGAGCGGTGGTATAAGGACTCAGTTACAGTATTGGAGTCATGGCTTGAAGGAAAGCAATTGGCGACAAAGCTTAATTAACGTCTATATATTATATCTCTAGAACTAAATATAAACCCATACACAATACTTTCTACGTAACGCTCTTACTGTTTCGTTAGCATTCGTAAAAACACAGGTCGCTGCTCGTGCCGCACGATCCTGCGGCACGGGTGATTAACCCAAACCGCCTCACCGCCTTGATCCCGCCCCGCCCCGGTCGTGACCGCCCGCGACCCTTCTGGCGCCGGCGTCCATATAAATGCCTCGCGTCCTAACGCACCTCGTCCGTACTTTCTATGCCTCTCCTCCCTATTTTATCCTAACATATCTCCCCCCTTCCAACTCTTCCCGTGCTATACCCCTCCAGTCCGAATTCTTGTTATCTTGCCCCCATTTCCCTCCCCGCTACCTTCCCCTCTCTTAGGCGTTGTCTCATTCCCGCCGTTAGTCCTGGACAATATCGCAGAATCCTACGTCGGGAAGCCTATGTTCTTGCTCCAGCGAACCTCGCTCTTCCCTACGCCTTCCTCAAGGCCAATGGCTCAAAACTTCCATGTAGCTTCTCTAGATTACGTACCTCCTTTCCTGCGAGCTTCTCTATTCGCTGCTAAACTGTTCTCTTCAAATTGCGCTCCTAGGGCTAACTGAGGGGGACGTATAGGATGCGTCATCGTTCCTGTCCCTCCCTTTCTACACTGACCACTGATATTCTAACTCGTGTATATACGTTAACCCTTCGGCTTCCTGCCCCCTCGCTGAAAGCATTTTTATGGCAACATGAGAAGACTCTAATTATGGAGCCGCTATGAGGTAACCGATGATTCATTTCTACCTAGACAACCTATTCTACCTACGTTTCCATCCTCCGGCGTTCACCCCCCGTGGAAGAACCAGCCCGGACTTTCCCATACGTATGCATGATAGCAGGCACTTAGCACTCGAGTTTACCGCACTTCTTGCAGCTGTCCCGGGGTCCAAAGTCACAAGATTTCTTCCCATCACCCCCGCATTGGTATACATGGCCCGGGGTGCAATCCAGAAGTCCATCACCGCAGAAGAGTCCGTCAGGTACGGCATGACAGCTGCACTTGGTCGGTGAGCAGGCCCGAGGCTAACGTGGATGTGAGTAAGATTACTAAACATTTCCGAGTCCTTTAGCCCACTTACCATTACTTCTCCCATGACGAGAGGGAGAGCAGCCGCGAGAGACAGGATGACAGAGTACTAGATATTCAAGTTAGCGTTATCCTTCCCACATGAGTCTGTTGTCGCTCATACCTTCATATTGGCAGGTTTCGAATCGCAAAATTTAGATGTCAAAATACTGTTTTACTCTTGTCGTAGAAGAGTGGAGGCTTGACCGACAGAATGGGGATCTCAAACGGTTTCTCCTGCTGCTTAAATACCTAAATATGCCCTCCTCCTTCCCACCGCTTGAACATTACGTCAATTGAAGTGTGGGGAATTGCGATCACCGTAAGACGGGCGTTTGGTAGTAGAACAAGGCTAAAGGAAACGGGGCTCTGTGGTAATGAAAGCTTGCTTCGTGACTGGACAAAATACCAGCTTGAAACGATGGGAGCACAATGTGAGCCTGCCGTCCAACCGCATGGCGATGCAGCATCAAGCCTTTGAGATGATCGGCGTCAGCCCTACAGGAAAGGTCTTACTGATCAACAATATAAAGTGGATCCGATGATCTCAGCAACGGAGAAATCCCATTTCTGGTGCCAACACACAAACAGGAGCTGACTTGTCAGATGGTTGAGCACTGTCTTACTTTTCACTTATCCCAACACGTTCAGCTCTTGCTGCGAATGGAACGGACAAGCTCTCAGATGCCATGTCGTATTATCAGTATTAATGCGCAGTATAGATGGTATACGGAGATCACCGTGGTTGCAACGCAGCCCTTTTTCGCAAGTGTTTCCGGGCATTTTGATTTCTGAGGCTTCGAATGATGCAGCCAGAACGGACCCTCAGTTCTCTTAATTCCGGGAGAATAATTGAACCAAAACTACACTAATTTATGTTCAAATCTTCTACGAGGCAAAGACATCTGAGTCTGCTATATAAAATAAAAAAAAAAAAAAAAAAAAAAAAAAAAAA
>JAGFNX010000542.1:0-90210 GCA_017657125.1 Scopulariopsis brevicaulis
GTCTCGGGGATTTTTCTTTGGTTGTGGGGGAGGCTTCGGGGGCAAAGGTGCGTTGGGAATCGGGGGTGCGGTTTTCGTGCTTGTGAAACAAAAACATGACGACTGGCCTTGCGTATGCCCTCCTTCCACGATCCGAAGCTCGGGCCGCGTTGGTTGCAGTAGGGGAGTGAAAAAGTATAAAGCGCGGGGGCAGGAGACATCTGGAAAGTCTTTTTCGTTCGCCTCTTCAAGGGATTCCCGAACAAAGGCACTCTACACTCGTTTCCAACCGTCTCGGTTCTCCCTTGATCCATCCACTTCATCCACTTACACCATTTTTCAAGACAACGCCAAATTGCCAAGATGCATAGCCTCAAGGGAGCTCTCGCGGGCCTGACCCTCAGCTTGATCCTCCTCGCCTCGGAGACCCTCGCCCACCCGACGCAGGGGTACGAGGACTCGTACGGAAAGGCTGGGTTCCTGGGTCTGTGCGGTGTCAATGACGATTCCAAGAACAAGTGAGTTGCCTCTCAGGCATTACTTCCTCTCAAACGCACCTTTCTTTTAAGACGTTCCTTCCCAAGCTTCTATTCCTGGTTACTAAACGTTGGCTTTCGGCAAAGGTTCTTCGAATGCGCAAAGGGTGCCTTCCACGAGGCATACAACGCCCATGGGGAGAAGTACACCGCCGAGTGCGTATGCGATGCCCAGAAGCGCGTTCAGGAGTGAGTATCCTTTTGTCACTTACCGTTTCACGTAATTACACCACTGGGCGTTCCATATCTACAGCGCCTTCCTTATCGGAGGGCGGGTGAGGGGACTTTTACGGGGAGTTAGACACTAATTATGGCTTGCAGGAAGTGCATCGGCAACCTAAACTGCCCCAAGGAGGGTCTGGACTCCTTCAAGGGTGGGTTCGTCGATGCTGCTTGTGGTGCCGATGGGCATGGCGGGGGGGAAAGTGGACACGATGATTCACACGACAACGGATCTGGACATGACTCGGAGCATGAAGGTGGCTGGGAGAACGGGAAGGGGGATGAAAACGACAGCAGCGGTGATTGGGAGGGTGGAAAGGGGGATGTGGACGGAGGGCATCATGGAGGCGGAGGGGAAGGACATGCTCCTGACAACGAGGGACATGTTCCCGACAACGAGGGACACGATAATGACCAGGGGAGTGGCTACGAGGGCAAGGGGGATAATTGGAACAACGAAGGCCCCTCGGGTGGCGAAGATGAGTCCCATAACAATCCCTCGCCCGGCGGAGATGAATCCCACAACAATCCCTCGCCCGGTGGGTACGAAGGATCTGGTCCCGAAGATACCGGATCCGGGTGGGAGGAACACGGGAAGGGGGACCAGGACCAAGGCGCCGGCGGCGAGACTGAGCACGGAGGAGACGGCGGGGCTGAGTGGGGCGATGACGGAAAGGGGAACGAGGACCAGGGCGGGCACGCGGGCGAAGATGAGCATGGTTCTGGTTCTCACGAGGGCTCGGGTAGCTATGAAGGATCTAGCCCCGAGGAAGGCAAGGGCGACGACGGCGGGCACGCCAACGCGGACGGAGACCATCGAGACGGTGGGGACGCAGGCAGCGACAAGGGCTCGGGCGACTCTGGCGGCTCGTACGAGGAAGCTAGCCCCGAGCAGGGCAAGGGGGGCGAGGGCGACCATGGGGGTCACGGAGGCGGCGAGGCCGGTGCCGTGCAGGCTGGAGCTGTCGGTGTGAGGGCCACTTTTGGTCTCCTCGCCGGCGCGGCGGCTCTCGCTCTCTAAGCGGCCCCTCGACAGACGGTATCACGAGCCGTGGGACTCGGGTGTCTGACTAGATACCAATTTTCTCTTCTTGGAACCTCTGTCCCTTATTTGGGAAAAGTATGTAGCTGAATAAATGGCTTGGCTGTGCCGCCGGCTCGATCTAGAGAATCCTACTTTCCCTGCTTCATTGCGACCAGTTTCGAGAAGGGTTTCCTTACGTATTCCTTCCCAAAAATTGACTTTTCAGCTCCGCCCAAGCCTGCTGCCCTCGACATGCAGTTTCATCACGTGGCGGTGCATCGGCGGCCTCACGGCCACTTATAATACCCTGTTAGGCGCCCCGCATGAAGGTGCCTTCCCGCACATTGGCAAGGCTCCCAAACAATTCTCTGCGGCTTAAATCGATCGCACCTCATAAAATACGTTTGTCTTCGACAGCCAGCTTCTCCTCGCAAAAGACCGACTCTTCAAAGGCGTACGTATCCCCTTGCTTCCCGCGGTCGATCGGGGCGGGGTCCGTCAAGCGCTTTGTCTCGGCCCCACCTTCCGCGGGCCGACCTGCCGGGTCCGCAATGGCGGCGCCGGTTGACGTCAACGAACTGGGTTTCACGGTGCTCCACGAAGCGTCACACCCAAAAGTAGAGTATGTAATGTATACTCGCCTGGGGCACCTCATCACTAATAGCCAGCAGTATTGTGTTCATCCACGGCTTTACCGGCCACCCTCGAGATACCTGGGCTCTAAAACAGAACCGACGAGCCAAGAAATCGGGCGCGAAGCATGGACGGTCCGACGATGACTCGCCTTCAGCGCCAGTCTCCAAGATTCGGAGAATCTTCAAAAGTGGCAGAAGTGAAACCGGATCCACGGGGAGGTCGATTCCGCCCGACACTTCGACATCAAGTCTACCTCTGAGGATAAAAAAGGTGGATATGGATATTGCGCGTGAAGGCCATTTGGAGGAAGGAGGCACGTATTGGCCAGAGGACTTAGCTCCTAAAACGGTCCCGGACTCTCGAATTCTTACGTATGGATACGACACCCGCGTGCGACACTGGGCAACGGGCCAGGTGAGCCAGACGAACTTGTACGACCACGCGAGGGACCTTTTGCTGTCACTCGAAGCCCTCCGCCGGAGGCCAGACGAGACTCAACGACCCGTTCTCTTCATAGTACATAGTCTCGGCGGCCTCATCACCAAGGTGGCCTTACGCATGGCCCGGGACGCAGACTCAACGCAACCCAACGTCCACCGGATCTTCGAGGCCACAATCGGGGTCGTATTCTTCGGGACGCCACACCGCGGCGCAGATCCCTCGACCGTCTTCCGCCACCTCCTCTCGGCATCGGCCATGGTCCTCGGCTTCCAGGTAAATAAGCGGATCGTGTCCGCCTTGATGCCAGATGGCGATTATCTCGCTGACCTGGTGGAGGCCTTCTCCGTCATGTGCCACCAGAGGAACTGGTGCGTGTACTCGTTCCAGGAGGAGTACGGGGTTGGGGGCCCCTTGGGTAAAAAGGTTGTCGAGGACTCGTCGTCGTGTCTGGATGACCCGAGGATCGAGAGAAAACAGCATATTTCGAAGAACCATATGGACATGTGTCGTTTTTCGGGCATGGAGGATCCGGGGTACCGCAAGGTGGAGGCTGCCATTACTTTTATCATCGACACCATTGCAGCCAACTCGGCCACTCGACGTCCTGAAAGCATAGCCGTCACGAATAGGACTGGATTGGCTGCTCCGAGACATCCCGCCAGCGAGGACGAGCTGATGGACGATCCCTCTCCTTGGGAAGATCTCCAGAATAACGGCGCACGAGCTTTACCGGGGAGTCATGGAATCGACGCAGTCCTGAAGGCCTCACTGAGGGAGATTCTCCAGTTCGACAAGATCGACGAGCGCCTTACGAGCCTGGCAGCCGCCCACCGCACAACATGCCGCTGGTTCCTCTCCCATCCAGCACACAACTCATGGGTCGACCCCGAAGAGCGGCCAAACCACGGGGGATTTTTGTGGATTAAGGGTAACCCCGGCACTGGGAAATCAACGCTCATGAAGTTTCTATTCGAGGACGCCAGGGAGAAGGCACGGGGCGTCGTCTCTCAGATCACACTCTCGTTCTTCTTTCTTGCTCGCGGCGCTATCGAGGAGCGGTCGACGACTGGACTGTACCGCGCCCTTCTCTATCAGCTCTTCGAGAGGGCGCCGGATCTCGTGGACGCACTTGACTGGATGACGATCAACGGGGCCAAGGGCGTCGAGCGGAATGGTTGGCAGGAGGAACCGTTGAAGCAGACCCTGAGGGACGCCGTCAGGCGTCTTGGCGACCGGTCGCTCTCAATCTTTGTTGACGCATTGGATGAGTGTGACCAGGGTCAGGCGGCTGGGATGGTCGGTTTCTTTGAGGAACTAGGCGACCTTGCCATCGACAGTGATATCGCGCTCCAGATATGTTTCTCAAGTCGCCACTATCCGACGATCGTCATTCAAAAGGGCATCGAGGTCGCTCTCGAAAAAGAGGTCGGCCACTCGGAGGATATCAAGTCGTACATTACATCAAAGCTTCGAATCGGCAGGTCCAAAGCTGCGCAGACACTCATGACGGATGTCTTTGACAAGTCGAACCACATCTTCCTCTGGGTCGTCCTCGTACTCGACATTCTCAACGCGGAATACCCCAACGCCTCCGTCTCCATTAGCAAGATGCGCAAGCGTCTCAACCAGATCCCGCCGGAACTAGCCGACCTATTCGACATGGTCCTCAAGCGCTACACCGACAACCGCGAGCAGACGGAGCTGTGCCTGCAGTGGATCCTCTTCTCGACCCGTGCCCTGACGCCGCAGGAGCTCTACTTTGCCGTCCAGTTCGGTCTCGACAGCGAGTGTTCCGGGGAGTGGGATGAGGAGGACGTGGACTTGGATCAGATGAAGACCTTTGCAAGGACTTCTTCCAAGGGCCTTGCGCACCTCACGAGTACAAGGAAGAAGGGCAGCGAGGTCCAGTTCATCCACGAGTCTGTCAGAGAGTATCTTCTCGGCAGATATGATAAGGTGTTTAGCGACATGACCAGCCGGAGCCACGAGGTACTGAAATCTTGCTGCGCGGCTCAGTTAAGCGTCTCGATCGAAGAGCGCCTCGGCCTGGAGCCTATGAATGATCGTAGAAAAATGGTCCTGTCCAAGGACGGCTCCAGCTACCGGGCTTCAGACTTGGATTCGGCCTTTCCATTCTACCAATACGCGCTTCAAAACGTTCTTTTCCACGCCGACAAAAGCCAACAAAACGGAATCAGCCAGCAAGGCTTCCTTGCCACCTTTCCTCTGCAAAAATGGCTTCTAATAAAAAACACCGTGGAAATCCACCAAGTCCGGAGATACACGCTCTCAGCCAGCCTTCTCTACATCCTCGCGGAAAGGAATCTCAGCCACTTGATTCACGCTATGCAGCTCAGAGAATCGTGTTTCGCCGTCGGGACAGAGCGTTATGGGATAGCTCTATTTGCTGCCCTGGCCACGAGAAGCACCGAAGCAGCCGAAGCACTACTGGAGCTCGAAACAAAGTTTCGCCCTTCCTCGTTTTCCACAAAAGAAGAGGGAGAGATGCCCCTGAGACGAGCACATGTCAAAATGACTCTTAACCGCGACTTCACGTTCAACCGAACTAGGAAGGTTCTCTCCTATGCTGCAGCCGCGGGGGACGAGGTACTTGTCGAGCTGCTACTTTCACATGGGGCTAATCCTAACGCGGTGGGCCCTCATCGCCGCACCCCCTTACACTTTGCGGCGGAGAACGGCCACGAGGGTGTGGTACGGATCCTTCTGTCAGTAGTGCGTGGAATTGATACCGGAGACGAAGGAGGCTTGGAGGGACCTGTCAAGGGCGAACAAAATGATGATTCCAAGGTTCCCCTCGTTGACTTTTGTCGAGGTGATAGGGATGGGAGGACACCGCTTATGTTGGCAGTTAAGGGCCGTCATGTGGGCGTGGCAGTGGCGCTTCTGAGTACGGGAATGGTCGACGTCAACGCAGTAGATAACGACGGCCGCACATCGCTGAGCCATGCCGCCGCCGAGGGTTCTGAGGCGTTTGTGAAGATGCTTCTGGGGATAGACGGATGTGATCTCCGTCCAGACCTTCGTGGTTATACGCCACTCAGTTGGGCGGCGAGTAGAGAAGTCGTGCGGCTGTTCTTGGAGGTTAGTGAAGACATCCTCCACAAGGAATACGATGTTGTCCGCGCAGCTCTAAGTTGGGCGGCCCAACGCGGCGGAGAGGACTTTACGGACGTCGTGAAGCTGCTCCTCGAGACCGGCAAAGTCGACCCTGATAAACCCGACAAAGACGGCCGAACCCCACTAATCTGGGCAGTCCAACTCGGCGGAGAGAACGTCACGGACGTCGTGAA
The DNA here is from genome assembly GCA_017657125.1 of Scopulariopsis brevicaulis. Taxonomy (NCBI): domain Eukaryota; kingdom Fungi; phylum Ascomycota; class Sordariomycetes; order Microascales; family Microascaceae; genus Scopulariopsis; species Scopulariopsis brevicaulis. The sequence continues at coordinate 6,150 of JAGFNX010000542.1, forward strand.
GTTGCTCCTCGGAACCGGCAAAGTCGACCCTGACAAACGCGACAAAGACGGCCGAACCCCACTGAGCTGGGCGGCGCGGCCTGCCGGGAAAGACGTCGCAGAGCTCCTCCTTGCAACAGGTAGAGTCGATGTCAACCAAGTAGATACGAGGGGCCGCGGACCGCTAGGCTGGGCGGCCCATAATAATGCAGCGGATGTCACGGAGTTGCTCCTCGAAACGGGCATGGTCGACGTTGATCGGCGTGACCGGTTTGGCTGCACGCCCCTGAGCCTGGCGGCGAGTTCTTCTGCACCGCGGGTAGTGAGCCTGCTCCTTGGAACGGGAATGGTCGACGCCAACCAGGAAGATATAGAACGTCACACGCCGCTAAGCCGGGCGGCTAAGTCTTATGAACCGGAGATAGTGCGCCTGCTCCTTGGAACGGGAATGGTCGACGTCAATCACGAAGATAGACAAGGTCGCACGCCGCTGAGTCTGGCGGCGTTTTTCGGGAGTTTTGAAGTTGTACAGCTGCTCCTTGGAGCGGAAGGAGTTGATATAGGCCGAAAAGACCATCAAGGCCGCTCGGCAGCGGATTGGGAAGCCTTGCGGAGCAGATATGACCCGCGAATACGCGAGGTGCTTTCAGGAATCTGACGCTCTGGCGAGATCTGTGAGTTGTATGAGAGGGAATGGGCCGAGCTCGGGTTTTTGGGTAGATGGACATATCCACCGCACGGGGAAATCAAGTCACGCCGAGGTAGATTGTTCGGCGGATACGTGTACAAGTTCTCAACCCTAGCGGATACGACGGAGGGAATGGATTCTGGCTGTCCTTCTACCCGAAAGCCACGCTTCAGGTACAATGCCACTTACACATTATCTCCCTGTTTCACCAATTTCCAAGACGGTATTCCCATATAGACAATTACTCGGAGAAAAGCACTACAAGCGAGCGTTTCTAATGTATATACTCTAGACGTAGCTAAGGACACCTGGAGTCAGATCAATACGAAGTGGAAGATTTCTATTTAAGGACTTATGTGTCCGCACTAGGTAGCACTAAATAAACCCCGACGCTGGAAATTTGTTAATTCCTAGCACTTTATCTAGAGAGGCAAGACAGAGGGCTATGAATCTCACGAGAGGCCTCCGACTGTGCCAAAGGCCAGGGGGCAGCGCATGCCTCCATAGACTTGTCCAACGATTAACACTTGAGTGTTACGGGGAGACAATCACGCGTAGGTGGGATGATGGGGTGGAGAAGGACATTGCATAAGGGCCGAACATCTGAAACAAGCTGCCCGTTGCGCCCGACTGCTAGCGAGCGTCACCCGCGTAGACCCATCAGCCCGGCGAATACGTTTCCTTGCTAACTGAGCGCTCAGAACTCGGCACAGAGGTCCAAATACACGTATCAACCTATATCCGTGTCAGAAAGCCGGTGCAATAGCCTAGCCACCTCCCGCGCCCCTCTCAAAGCCATCCATAATCTAGGAAGTAGAAGTAGCATATATAGCGGAGGTAGGTAGTACAAGAGCGCATGGTAGCACAGGCGGAGCCTATATACTAGCCCCGCGTCCGTTCCCGAGTCTAGGTGTGCTACGAGACTAGGGGCTTGGCGCGGTTACACGCCGGGAGCTTAGCGGAGGGGCGTCAGCCGGGAACCACGAGGGAGGTTCAGCTTCTACGTCGTACCGAGCCCTGACCGCGGTTCGCGCTTATGTATAGCTGCTTGGTTGGGGTTACCGGAGCGAGTCCGCAAAAGAACCCCGTTGAGTAGCGGCATGGAGAAAAGTGGCACCACGAGCAATAACACGCACAGTCCCCGACATCTCAACCGGAGGAAATGCTACAATGGGAGGAAGGACGGCCAACGCTGGCGCAGGCGGTTCTAACGCTACTATCCGGCGGTCATCCGCTTGCCCTGATCAACCGTCGTTCGGGCGGGTCAAAAGCTCATCCCGCGCTTCCTGCAGCCGCGGTAACGATTCTCAGCCCTGGATAAAATCTTCCGAGGGTTTTATAGTTTAAATACTCTGCACGGTTCCTAGCCCTCGGATGGTCGGTGGGGTATCCGCGTGGTTCGTGCAGAATTGTCCGAGGCGGACCCGAGGACTGCGAGGCGGGATATATGACGCGCAGAGGTCACTTGACAGCGATCAGGGGCGGAGCACAAGTCACTGGACGCCAGACGCCGATCCGGTCCGAGACGGATGGCACCAGGCACCAGGACTGGCCGCGAGGGAGGAAGGGCAGAGCACTTTCGCCCCCAGATGCTGCAGGTCAGCTGACCACGGCGATCACTCGGGGATCGGCATCACGCCGTATCCCTGCAGCCCTGCGACAGGGGCGAATACTTGGCGGTAATACCTCCTTCTGCCATAAACAGCGAAAGTCGCGTGGCTCAGCGGCGTGGCTCTGGCGTGGCGGATGACTGGATGACTGAAGATCCACAATCCATCCACATCTCGACGACGACATTGGTAGATCTTGTGATGTCCTGGAGGCGGAGGGATTTTCCATTTTGAGGCCGTTAGGCTGCTGCGATGGCGAGGTATAAAGTCGCCGCCGGGCCCGGTGACGATCACCCAGCTCATCGTGTCGTGAAAACCACAAATCCGCGATATTTCTTTTTCGAATACCGATATACAAGACACAACTTTTTTTCAAATTTCGACGCTTCATCATGTCAATATTGAGGAGCATACATAACATCTGGGACACCGTCTGCTACGAGGTCGGCGGCATCGGATACAAGCCCAAGAGGAAGCAGCACAGAGACCAACACAGGGGTCAACATGGAGATCAGCATCGGGGCCATTACCAGGTCCAACGACGAAGGAGCTCGGGATCTCTCGGCTCGTTTCAGAGCGACTACAATCGGCACAGGCACCAGCGATGAGATGGGATTTTGAAGGTCGGGAGGCCTGATATGGAGAGATTCTGAAGGATCGGCTTTTTTTTTCCCATTACGTTTGCATGGAGTACGGGGTACGGTCGCAAGGGATTTGGGCTAGAACGGGTTCATAGAGGTTCATAGAATGGTCGGCACAGTTTGATACCCCGGAATAAATCCATCAGCATTTCACGCAGCACAACGGAACAAAAGTCGCGGGTCGTCTCGTGCTTAATTTGGATGTGGAGCACAAGAGGGACCGGGGAAAGTGGAGGCCGAGACCCGCCAAGTGCCAATACGGAAGAGACTGCCGGGGCCAAGTGGGGCCTGCCATGAGTCTAACCGAGGGTGGGACGAGAGTGGGCAGGGCAGCGACGACGATGTCCGAGGGGGCGGAAAGGGGGTGATGAGGAGAGGGAGATGAGGAGAAGGAGATGAGGAGTGTGAATGAGAATGGGCCGTTTGCTGACGTTCTTAGCTTTGTATGGGGGGTTGGGGGGGTTGGTGAGTAAGGGAGTAGTAACGGAATGGCAGGTGCAATGGCGTTCCGGACCATAGTAATTATGTAGGGCAGGATGTGCATTGTGTTCCTGAGCGCCTTGCCAGGCACCACGATGCCAAGCTTTCAGCTCCTCTTCGCCTGCGCAATACGACGCTTCGAATCTCGGCACGGGACGGCCGTCGCTGCTTCTGGTTAAGTAATCCCTCCCAACAGTCTAATTCCTCCTCCTGTGATTCCCCGAACCGCGGCATCTCCTTTCACCACTCCAGAAACAACACTCGCTTTCCGCTTTCCTCCTGCCTCGATGGATAATTGAGGGAGTTTGACGACTGTCATTTCGTATCATTCTAGACTCTCGTTTGCACTATTTCATTGATTCATTGTTTATATTGTTGGGTTGTACGCCCTCGGGACGACGAGGTTCTTGTCGCGCGCGAGAGACATTCCTGCGGCTACCCGATCCTTTTGCTCCCACCGACGATCCGGATCATTGAACCGAGAACATTGTTGACCGCCACCGGATTGACTCAGCATCTCCGATCGCGCGCTTCGGCCGGCACCATGCTCACAAAGACGCTCCTCTCTGCCCTCCTCGTGGCCTCCCACGCCACGGCCCTCGAGCCCATCGTCATCAAGGTGAGTCTCCCCCTCTCCTCCTTTCGCCCTTCCCTCCGAATCGAGCCCCTCTAACCCTCCCAGGGCTCCAAATTCTTCTACGAAAACGGCACCCAGTTCTTCATCAAGGGCGTCGCCTACCAGCAAGACACCGCGGCCTCCGGCGGCGGCCTCACGACCGAGAACTTCCGCGACCCCCTCGCCAACCCCGCCGCCTGCCGCCGCGACGTCCCCCTCCTCCAGGAGCTCGGCACCAACGCCATCCGCACCTACGCCATCGACCCCACCGCCGACCACTCCGTATGCATGGGCCTGCTCGAGGACGCGGGCATCTACGTCGTTTCGGACCTTGGTGAGCCGCGGCTTTCGATCGAGACGGATGATCCGAGGTGGGGTGTCGACATCTTTAAGCGGTATCGGGATGTGGTGGATGAGCTGAGCAACTACGACAACGTGATTGGGTTCTTCGCAGGGAACGAGGTCACGACGAATAGCTCCAACACGCCGGCGTCGGCGTACGTCAAGGCCGCGGTGAGGGACACCAAGGCGTACATCCGCGAGCAGGGGTACGGCTACTACGTCGGCTACGCCTCCAACGACGACCCGGACGTGCGGCGGGACATTGCGCACTACTTCAACTGCGGGGAGGACCAGAAGGAGGCGATTGACTTTTGGGGGTACAACATCTACCAGTGGTGCGGCAAGAGCTCGCTCAAGAACTCCGGGTACGACAAGCAGATCGACTTTTTCTCGAACTACTCTGTGCCGGTCTTCTTTGCGGAGTATGGGTGTAATGAGGGGAAGGAGGGCGCGGAGGGAAGGATCTTCCAGGAGACGGAGGCGATCTACGAGGAGCCCATGACGGATGTGTTCTCCGGGGGGATTGTGTACATGTATTTCCAGGAGAAGAACGACTACGGTGAGTCTCTCCCCTCTTCCCGTCCCCTCGAGGTGTTTGAGTGGGGAGTGAGAAGTGAGGAGAAGGCGAGCTAACAGCGGAACAGGCCTCGTCGAGCTCGACGGCAGCAAGGCGAAGAAGATGAAGAACTTCAAGGCCCTCGCAAAGCAGGTCGCCGCCGCCGACCCGCCCCTCATCAACATGACCGACTACGACCCGACCAACGAGCCCGCCGCCTGCCCCCCGCTCTCCGACGACTGGGAGGTCTCCTCCGCCGCGCTCCCGCCCACCCCCGACGAGGAGACGTGCGAGTGCATGTTTTCCAGCCTCTCGTGCGTGCCGACTCCTGGGCTGGACGAGGAGCAGTACGCGGACATCTTTGATTACATCTGTGATGCGAAGGGGGGGCTCTGCAAGGGGATCCAGGGGAATGCGACGGCGGGCGAGTACGGGGCGTTTAGCATGTGTAGCGCGGAGCAGAAGCTGGCGTATGTGCTGGACAGGTACTACAATGCGCAGAAGAAGGCCAAGGACGCGTGTGATTTCAGGGGCCAGGCGACGGCGGTTACGCCGGAGAAGGGGGCGAGCGGGTGTGAGGAGAAGCTGACGAAGGCGACGGAGGGGGCCGGGGGGAGTGAGGGGGCTAGTGGGGATGAGGAGGATGGCGTGGGGAGGCTGGGGGTCGGGGTTGAGGTGGGGTTGTTCGCTGTTGCGGCGGCGGTTGTTTGGGGGATGCTGTAGGTCTATGCGTTCGAGTGTTCCTTTTCGTTTGGAGGGTGTTCGAGCGTAGTAGTTGGGGAGAGTGGGGATGTAATCGCGGAGATATTAATACGAAGGCTCTGATACCACAAGGAATGGGGCGAGGACCCGGTCCGCTGAGGATGCCAAGATCGAGGTATCTTGCGTCGGTAAACACCCACACCAGACACCACGCGCAAAGCTCCTTGCTCAGTTTACTTTTATTCCTTACCTCTACCTCACTACGTCTTCTCATCCCCCCTCTCATCCAACCACTTACTCATATACGGCCCATCAAGCCAGTACCCCAACCTCGCGTAATAACTCCTCACCCCCACCCCCGAAATGACACTCAGCTTCTCGCTCCCGTGCTCCTCCCTCGAAATCCTCTCCGCCTCCTCCATGAGCAGCGTCCCGAACCCCTGGTGCTGGAACCTCCTCGGGTCCCGCGCGTGCACCGGCACCGCGGTGCCGTACACGTGCAGCTCCCTGACGAGACTGCTCTGCTGCCCCGTCAGCTCGGGGCGGAACGTGTGCGTCTCGGTACACTTCCTCAGACGCAGCAGCGCGACGAGGATATCCTGCGTGGGGTCCTCGTACGCCAGGAACGTCTCCCACCCGCCGTTGGCGACGTAGTCCCGCCTCACGAGCTCCACCTGCCCCGGGCGGATCTTGTTCTTCACCTCGTTGATCCCCACCTCCCTCGTCCTCACGTCCCGGCACGTCGTCCCAAAGTCCCGCATCCGCGCCAGCGCCAGCTCCCGCAGGTTCCCGTTCTCGACGCCCGACGTCACGAGCGGCATGGGGATATCGCGCTGCACGCGGTAGATTCTCGTCCACGGCGGCACGAGCGCCAGGATCCGCGCCACGAGGTCGATCAGCCCGTTGGGCGTGTAGTTCCTGTACCGGCCCGTGCGCCACAGCTCGTACAGCCCCGTGCCGCGGATCACGAGCGTCGGGTAGATCTTGAGCCCGTCGGTCCGGAAGTCCGGGTTCTCAAAGTACTCGCGGAACTGGTCGAGGTCGCGCTCCATGCCGACGTTGGGCAGGTCGGGCATCATGTGCGAGACGACCTTGAAGCCCGCGTCCTTGGCGAGTCGGAACGTCTCGGCCACTGACGCGACGGTGTGGCCCCTGTTCGTGTCGCGCGCCACATCCTCGTACAGGGATTGCACGCCGACCTCGAGCCGCGTGCAGCCGTACCGGAGCATGTCGGACAGGTGCGGCTGCAGGCAGTAGTCCGGCCTCGTCTCGATCGTGATGCCCACGCACTTGACGTTGCTCATCTCGCCCGCCGCGACCGCCTCGTCGACGTCCGACGTCTGGTACCCGCTCAGCGCGTTGTGCAGCTGCGCGATGAAGTCCTCGCGGTACGCGGGCGCCAGCGACATGAAGGTGCCGCCCATGATGATGTACTCGACCTTGTCGACCGAGTGGCCGAGCGACTTTAGCTGGTCGACGCGGCCGCGGGCCTGCTCGAAGGGGTCGTAGCGCGCGCGGATGGCGCGCATGGAGGTCGGCTCGTAGCCCGTGTAGGACTGCGTGCTGTACTCGAAGTCGGAGTCGGGCCCGCCGGGGCAGTAGACGCAGATGTTGCCCGTGTAGGCGATGTGCGGGCAGCGGTGGGGCTTGCACATGACGGCGACGACGGCGATGCCGGAGGATGTTCCTGGCGGGGTCAGTGCCTGGGTCGTCTCCCACTTATCCCCTCCTTCCTACTCCCGGGCCCAGGACGTCCGTCGTGGACTTACTTATAGGCTTCGCAATGAGCTTCGGTAGGATGTATTTCTTGTAGTGCTCGGGTATGGCGGCGATGATGGCGGTCAGGGCCGGTATGTTGTGCAGCTTGTGCTTCTTCGCGAGCTTGGTGCGCAGGCCGTTGAGGTTGAGGTTTTTGGGCGCGCGGCGCGAGTCCCTCGCGGCCTCGTGGTCCTCGATGAGGGCGCTCGCGATGTCAGCGCAGCACCGTAGGAAGCGCTCGCTCTCGGGCGGCAGGTTCGCGTCTTTCCTGCGACCGCCCGCCTTGGTCGCGGTCATCGTGAGTGTCGTCGCCATCGTGGTTGTCGTGGTTGGGTGTGTCTTGGTGGGATGAGGCCGTCACGGGCTTGGGAGGCGACAACGTCGAAATAATCTAGAGTGAACCCCACGTTCGTCCCGGTGATGGAATACATCTGCTATAAGAGCCACCTCGTTAAGAGCAAGGGACCCCATAGTTGCATCCTCGGTATGTTCCTGCTTGTACATGTCCTCAGCAATGTCATATACCTCCTGGGTAGGGGTTGAGCGCAGAAATGGCATTTAAGAACCATCCGTAGTTTCCACGAGTTTACGGGAGTTCGATATTATCTCGTACTTAGACGGCTCTGAGCTCCGTTTTCTCGTCCCGTGTCGGAGCGTCAGCCGTGACGTTTCATCCCGCCGGTACAAGCCGTCGGAGATAGCTGACCGCGGGTCAATCTCGGCTATGCCACCAACCAGGGGACGTCACTCGCCGCGAGCCGGATTATGCCGGGGACCCGCGAAAACGTGCCGTAGGGGGACAACGTCGGGCCAAACACGACTCGCTCATTTTCTTCCAGCCAAAACGACCCGCGGGAACTCAATTACAACAACCCGACACCTCCGACGCAACCCCCCAACACCTCCGCCGCGCACCTCTCCACTCCCGACCGAGCTTCATCTTTTTCCGCTCGTCACTTTTTTTCCTTCTTGACCTTCTCTCCACTCCACCACCACAGCACATCACCGCAAACATGCAGGCCTTCGCGAGAGCTCGGCCCGCCGCCAGGATCCTCCGCCAGGCGAGGACCTACAGCTCCGGCAGCTCGCAGTACGCCGCCACCATCGACAACCTGCGCATCAACGCCGACACCAAGGTCATCTACCAGGGCTTCACCGGCAAGCAGGGGACGTGAGTTGCCCTCCCGCGGTGGTCCTACGCGCGCAGGCGCAGGGGTATCAGGGGGTTCGAGGCTCGGGAATTGGCGCTGACGACCGAACTATAGCTTCCACGCCCAGCAGGCCATCGACTACGGTACGAGACACGGTCGCGAAGAAAGGGGGGACATAATTGCTAATGCGCGACAGGCACCAAGGTCGTCGGCGGGACCAACCCCAAGAAGGCCGGCAGCACCCACCTCGACCGCCCCGTCTTCGGCAACGTCTCCGAGGCCGTCAAGGAGACGGGCGCCACCGCGTCGTGCATCTTCGTCCCGTCAGTCCTCAAGACACATCGCGATCCGTGGATACTAGCTGACCTTGCCTAGCCCTCCCCTCGCCGCCGCTGGTATCGAGGAGGCCCTCAACGCCGAGATTCCCCTCGTCGTCGCCATCACCGAGGGTATCCCCCAGCATGGCAAGTTCCCCTTTCTCTCCCCCCCAAAATGTCTACGCGCCCGCTAACCTCCTGCAGACATGGTCCGCATCACCTCCATGCTAAAAACCCAGTCCAAGACGCGTCTCGTCGGCCCCAACTGCCCCGGCCTCATCGCCCCCGGCCAGTGCAAGATCGGCATCATGCCCGCCAACATCCACAAGCGCGGCCGCATCGGTATCGTCTCCCGCTCCGGCACCCTCACCTACGAGGCCGTCAACCAGACCACCCAGGCCGGCCTCGGCCAGTCGCTCGTCGTCGGCATCGGCGGTGACCCCTTCTCGGGCACCTCGTTCATCGACTGCCTCAACGTCTTCCTCAAGGACGAGGAGACGGACGGCGTCATCATGATTGGCGAGATCGGCGGCGCCGCCGAGGAGGACGCGGCCGAGTTCCTCAAGGAGAACAACACCAAGAACGGCGGCAAGCCCGTTGTCAGCTTCATCGCTGGCATCTCGGCGCCTCCCGGCCGCAGGATGGGCCACGCGGGCGCCATCGTCTCGGGCGGCAAGGGCGGTGCCGACTCCAAGATCTCGGCCCTCGAGGCCGCGGGCGTCATTGTCGAGAGGTCGCCGGCTGGTCTCGGCAAGGCCATGTACGACGAGTTTGTGCGCCGGGACCTGCTCTAAGCGCGGGGTTGTACATGTGTTGTAACAAGAAAGGCGGATATATTGGTGGAAAAAACGAGGAGTTGAGATAGCCGCACGGGTCTTCCAGCCTGGGTCTCGCCTGGTTTTCTTGATTCCCCGTTTTGTGTCTTTGTGATCTTAATTTGAGTGGCATATAGACTGGTCGGAGGTCGCGGGTAGTTGTATCTTACGAATAAAGCTGCCCGTGGTTTTGTAAAACACCCTCATAGGCACTTCGTCGAATCTCTTTGTACTGCGCTTCTAGGAGGCACCTGGTCGGACTAAAACAATGCGCGTACAAGCGGGAAGTCTACGGAAGGTTGAAGGTGTCCGTCACCGAAATCGAAAAGCGAAGAAGGCAGAGCGTAGGATAAAGCGAGTTCCAGATGCATCCCCGTCGTACTTATCCTACCCAAACACAACGTCTCGAGAGCGTCTTCCTCCGTGCTCCCCCAACGCCGGGACCCCTATAACGCCGGAAACCCTGAGCTACTGGATAAAAAAGAAATTGTAGGACGGACCGCAAAGATCGAACCGGCGAACGGCACCCGGAACCATCTAAGAGGACGGGAAACTCAAGAAGCCTAGCCACACGACCGGGCACATGATAGCAAGACCACCCTCCTAGTCGGAACGGGATAGCGACTGTCCAGCATCTGCTCGGCGGCGGTCTCCGGGGGACCACGCTAGTTCTCGCCTAGCAGGCGGGCCGTGATATCGCCCATGTAGGCCTCCTCGAGCTCGTAGTCCTCGCCGTCGTTGCGGTCAATACCCACGAAGCAGAAGGCGTCGACGACGTCGTTGACGGGGAAGCCCATGTGGACGAAGCGGTCGATGAGGTCCTTGTTGTAGCCCTTGTAGCTGTTGTTCCGTGTTAGCAACCTTCTTTCCACCCCATACAACATCCTTTTTTCCCTAGCTCATTGTAGACATGGGAGTTACGGGGGACACGAGGGGACATGGGAGGAAGATAACGCACTCAACACCGCCAGCCGCCGCCTTCGGCTTCCCATCGTCCTTACTGAACTTTGAAAAGTCGATGTCCTGCCTCGGGGCCCCCGCGTACTTGACGGCCCAGTCGTGGGCGGTGCGCGCGAAGCGTTCGGGCTGCTCGAGGGAGAGCTTGGCGACCTCTGCGTCCTGCGGGTCCTTTGGGTTGGGGAACTCGAGGAGCATGCGGAGCGAGATGAGGGCCGACTTTACGGTCTGGACGGGGGACCAGCCGTTGCCGAGGATGTCGAGGCAGATGGCGCCCTGTCGTCTCCACGTTAGGTGTGTTCTTTTGCAGTCTGACGAGGGTTTCCGGGGGCGAGGGTAGAGGGGATGAAGGCGGAAGGGAGGCAGTAAAAGGGGGGACCCACCGTCTGGCTACTGATGTTCGGATGGAAGATCTTGGTATGGAACTTGACGACGGGCGGCTTGAACGGGTACCCCTCGGGGATCTGCACGTCGACCTGGAACGTCCCGCCGGCGTACACGGTGTCGGGCGGCGCGGGCACGAAGCCCCTCAGCCTCGTCAGGTCGGACGGGTCCACGGGCTCGGCATACACGCCCGACTTCTCCCTGTCGGCCGCAATGTCGGCCAGCTCCTTGACGATGCGGCGCTCGCGGCTGGTTGCCATGGCTGCGGGGTCGGTTCTCTCGGCGGGATCTAGGGTCTTTTTCTCGTGGGATGCTGTTGTCGTCGGTTACATGTGTTGATACTAATATACACGGGGGAAACACAGAGTAAGAATCAGATCTGCGCAGGCGTGAGGGCCAAAGTTTCGTAGGAGCGAGGATTCCGCCTGATGACGCAGGGAGTTTTGGGAGGGCGCCTTTGGGAGCTGTGGTTGGGCGCGGGGTCGAAAACGCTGTGTCGGAGTGCTGGGCCCACTTTGCCCAGCACCTGCCGGCACTACGACTTTGGGCCCAAGCTGGCGGGAAAAGCCGTGTCCATTTCCGTGCAAGGTGATGGCATGATGTACTCCAGTGTTGGAATTGTTTCTTTTCCGGCGGTGAATTCTATCTACTCACGAGTCTAACACGGTTGCCATGTGACCTAATAGAGGTGGCCTGAGGATATGCCAGCGTTATGGCCGCATCAGCTAAAACCCTCGCTGCTACCTGAGGGCGGGAGGACAAGTAGCGGACAAGTACCCATGGGGGCCAAACTGGCAGCCCTCCTGGTCCATCTATAGATGCAAAGTACTTGTACGCATCCAAATACGAACAACAAGCTCCGGTATATTTGACTACGTAGGTATGCTGCTATCATCGCACTTTGGGTCCTCGCGAGCCGATGTTTAAAAGGGCTGTCACTCGGGTTGCTACCCGAAGATTAACACGAGGCCATGAGGAATCGTCCTGAAGTGACACAGCTGCGCGAGTGGCTTGATGCACTCCAGATCGGTGGAGGCACCGTGACCAGGGTGAGGCAAGAGCAGCGCTGAACGGAGCCGAGTTTCCATCCGGTTTCTATCACCGGTGGCTCCAGCCGAAAAGAACCGTTGCCCAGGTGCCGCCGCTCGTCAGTCACGTGTGCACCTGACCACCTGCACGCTTACCTAACGCATTCGTCGTCGCGTACCTAGCAGCCTGCCGAGCTCTGGACTTTTGAGCATCGACAAACACGACGGCATCATCAGCTCAGTGGCACTCCCTACTCATCCCGCCAATCTCGACCATCACATTTGTACCACCACCTCTCGAACCACGAGCATCCGTATCCTCCGTGTGTTTCGTTTTCTAGTCCAGCGCCTGGCTTCGCCACCCAGCCTTCAAGATGGTAAGCGCCCCGATAGCTCCCTGCTCGGGCTGCTGGCAATGCTGACTGACGGCCGCAGGGTCAGAACCAATCTGGAATGGGAGGAGGCGGAGATAACAAGGACGAGAAGGACAAGAAGGTACGCATCATCCCCTCGCCTCCCCCCGACACCCGTCTCGGGGCACACCTGCTCACCCCTAGCAGAAGGACAAGCCCAACTACGAGCCCTTCCCCCGCCCGACGACCCGCATCGGCCGCAAGAAGAAGAGAGCCGGCGGCACCAGCGCCGCCGCCAAGCTCCCGACCGTATACCCGACGAGCCGCTGCAAGCTGCGGCTCCTGCGCATGCAGCGCGTGCACGACCACCTGCTCCTCGAGGAGGAGTACGTTGAGAACCAGGAGCGGCTGCGCAAGGCCAAGGCGGCCAAGGAGGGCGCGGGCGGCGACGCGGACGACCGGCTGGCCGACGAGCGCGGGCGCGTCGACGACATGCGCGGCAGCCCGATGGGCGTCGGCACCCTCGAGGAGATGATTGACGACGACCACGCCATCGTCAGCAGCACGACGGGGCCCGAGTACTACGTCAGCATCATGAGTTTCGTCGACAAGGACCTGCTGGAGCCGGGCGCGAGCGTGTTGCTGCACCACAAGAGCGTCAGCATCGTTGGCGTGCTATCCGACGACGCGGACCCGGCCGTCAGCGTCATGAAGCTCGACAAGGCGCCGACGGAGTCGTACGCTGATATCGGTGGGTTGGAGCAGCAGATCCAGGAGGTGCGCGAGTCGGTCGAGCTGCCGCTGCTGCACCCGGAGCTCTACGAGGAGATGGGCATCAAGCCGCCCAAGGGTGTGATTCTCTACGGCGCGCCGGGCACGGGCAAGACGCTGCTCGCCAAGGCGGTAGCCAACCAGACGTCGGCGACGTTCCTTCGTATAGTCGGCAGTGAACTGATCCAGAAGTATCTCGGTGACGGCCCGAGGCTGGTGCGCCAGCTCTTCCAGGTATGTCCATCCATGCACCCGAACTACGGACGAAGCTAACAACACCAGGTCGCCGGCGAGCACGCGCCGGCCATCGTCTTTATCGACGAGATCGACGCCATCGGCACGAAGCGCTACGAGTCGACATCCGGCGGCGAGCGCGAGGTCCAGCGCACCATGCTGGAACTCCTCAACCAGCTCGACGGCTTCGACGACCGCGGCGACGTAAAGGTCATCATGGCGACCAACAAGATCGACACGCTCGACCCGGCGCTGATCCGGCCCGGGCGGATCGACCGCAAGATCCTCTTCGAGTCGCCGGACCAGGTGACGAAGCGCAAGATCTTTACGCTGCACACGTCCAAGATGAGCCTCAACGAGGACGTGGACCTCGAGGAGTTTGTGGGGCAGAAGGACGATTTGAGCGGTGCGGACATCAAGGCCATTTGTTCCGAGGCCGGGTTGATGGCGCTGCGGGAGAGGAGGATGAGGGTGCAGATGGCGGACTTTAGGGCTGCGAGGGAGAGGGTGCTCAAGACGAAGCAGGAGGGGGAGCCGGAGGGGTTGTATCTTTAGGCTGGTGTATAACAGGGGGGTTTAATAGACGGTGTGCTCTGGTTTTGTCTGTTTGGTGCTGATGTGTTGGTGAGATACGGGGAGGGATTGAGCGGTGTGAGAGCAGGGCGAGGACCTCTGTGGTGCTAAAGGCTCATCTCAAGGGCGAACGGCCACGATGTAGGGAAGCCGCCTCCGTTTCCTTCGCTCCGCTCGTTAACTGATTTTCCAGGGGACCCATCTATAGGGGAAAATGGACAGTCAGACAATCGAACGGCTGATAACCCCGTCCTTCCAGACGTCACCCCCCGGCGTCTGGTCTCTGGAGCGCGGACGGGATGATACCGCCGGATAACGCGGGTCGGTAACCTCGTCATGACCTCTACTCAAAGTGGAGGCCTTCCCCGGCCCGTCCGTCATAACTTCGACGTACGCCTCAGCTGAGGCTCATGCGTTACGTGTGCTGCGCAGTAACCGCAGTCAGTTCCCAGTTCACAGCCTCCAGCTTCGAGTGTCATCGTCCCACTTGCCCTGCATACTCGACCAGAATACGAAGAGACGCACGTCACACGAATGCCGAAGGGTCTTCCAACCACTTCACCCCCACCTATCGCCCCCACATAGCACCAGTGGCCGCCAGTAAAGATTCGACCGGCCGCCGATCCCCGACCGCCGAGTCCCGGTCGCCGGTTTTCGGCGGGGGTTGGTGGTGGCGCATGACATCACTGGGCGCCGTCATACCTGGGGCTCATCTGGACCCTATTACGGGGTCGGCCTGCCCGAGTGCTCCGTACCCTCCTTTTTGTGGGTCCCGATTGGGTCGTGATTGGCTTCTTGGGTTGAACGGGGCTCGGCGGACGGGAACCTCGGAGCGGGATGGGATGGCGATGCGATTGATATAAGAAGCGGCGATGATCCCTCGAAGACTGCTGATCTCTGAACTTGATCTTCAACTCAAACACTACCCATAAGATTACCCACCGACCAAACAAAGCAAACCTACGAGTACCACCACAATGCTGCCTCTCGCCCTCCTACCGCTCCTCGCCCCGGCCCTCGCCGCGCCCTCCGCGCCCTCCGCATCCTCTGCGTCCTCTGCATCCTCCGCATCCGCACCCTCCGCCACCTCGGAGGTCAAGACCTCGCAGGGCTTCCACATCCTCCTGCTCCCCTCCGACCCCTCTTCCTCCGGCAACTTCACCTCTGGCAACCTCACCACCGGTAACTTCACATCCGGAAACCTCACATCCGGAAACCTCACATCCGGCAACCTCACATCCGGAAACTCAACCTCAAACTCCACCGCCGGGGGCCCGCGCACCATCTCGGGGATCCACACTGGTGCGGGCCAGTCCCGCGCCATCGCGGGGGTTCCCACGCCCGGCTCCGAGACGGTGTTCTACCGGAACGAAACGGCCGGGGGGGACACGTTCGTCACGGACTCGGGAGCGCAGGGGTTCCCCATGAGTCTGTTCTTCTCTGAGCCCGAGAACGAGAGCGGTGGTCAGAACGGGGATGAGAACGAAGGTGAGGACGGAGATGACAGCGAAGGCGAGGGTGAGGGTGAGGACAGCGACATCTGGCCCGCGGACATTACCGTCTCCGGCGCGACCAAGGGCCTGACGGTCACCGACGACGCGGAGATCAAGCACCCCGACGGAGGGTCATTCTACGTCTGCGACATCCTGGTGCCGTACTACCGGACCAACTACCCCGTCTTCAGCTGGTCGCCCTCCGAGGAGGCGCCCGAGGGGTGCGAGGCCGTCCGCGCGGTCTCCGTCTGCGAGGAGCTAGAGGATCTTCCCGAGGGCGCGATTGGGAGCCACGAGGGGGCTGGGGAGGTCAAGTGCTTTGCTGATGACGAGGCTGCTTCGAAGGCGCGCGGCGCGTAATGTTACAACCGGGGAGGGAAGGTCGTTCTTTTGCATAGCGTTTAACGGTTAATGACTGCTGGTGGTAATACATAAGCCCTGTATTATTTTATGTATTATGTATCAAAGATATAATGATCTCAACAACTTGGAAACGTGACTGGTACACCCAGGGTGCGGCCCGAGTCCCCGGACAGCCGTGTGGCGATGAGGAGGATGCGTCGTGGACCTCCCGAGACATCCCCGGCCCGGCAGTGGCGACGTGACGAGCCCAAAGTAAAGTATCCCGAAATCCCGAGAGGGAATATCCCATCCCGCCCGACGGACAAGTTGTCCACTTACACACGCTATTACTCCTTACTACCGACCCCGATATTCCAAGAGGGCGCGCGGGAAGTCGCAGTCTATTCAGCTAAGCGCCCAACACTTTCTTCGAAAGACAAACCGGAATACGGACGGGGTATCCCCAGCCGTGTTCTCCGGCCCAAGCACGGCCGTCACGGGGAGAGGGGGGAGTTACGCACAGACAGGTGTGTTGAGAGCGAGGCGAGTACCTGGACGCTTTACTCGGTTTCACACCGGTTACGATATATCAACGAGAATACTTCCGAGATAAAATAAAAAAGGTCTCGGACACCCCCAGCGTCTCGGACCACTGAACGTCACCAGAAGACATACATCCAAGGCCTCCGCAACGGAACATCACGAGTTGATTCAACCCCACAAATGTACGAAGATAAAGCCACTCGCATGGTAGGAACTCATTGACACGTATATCGCGAATCAACGGAAGAAGTGGCGTACACACCCCAAGACCCTGGCCCAGAAAAGTAAACACTCGCTCGCAAACACTCGCTCGCTACTCACCAATACCATGTTCCAAAAGAAAAGCGCCGTGGGACATCCCGAGCCGCTCTACAATGCGAACGCCCTTTCCAAAGATACGCAAGACATACAGGACTCCTACCGAAACAGCACGGCATGAAGACTGCATCTCGCCCAAGGACGAACGGGCAACAAGAGACCAAGTCAAACATAGACGCTAAAGTCATATTCATACCGATATAATGTTCGAAAGCGGGCTGTGCGCAAACCCAACCCTCTACCCAGACGCCAAAAACCAATTTCCCCCGTTTCCGTTTTCCCGTCTTTCCAGAAGACATCTAATTCCGCTACCGATACCCAAACCCGCTAACAAGTTCACAAGTCCCCAAGCTCACACAAGTACAGACCACCTAAGCATACACCTCCCTCTTCCGGGGCACAGGTGGCGCAGGCTTCTTCGCCCGGCTAGGCGGAGGCGGAGGCGGCGCCTTCTTGCACAACCCCCCTCCGCTCCCGTGGCTCGCCCCGCTCCCGCGGGACCACTCGCTCACGCTCGTAGCGGGACTAACGCTCCTCTGCCCTCCCCAGCTCCCGTCGCGCCCTTCCCACCTGGGACTCCCGCCCCCGCTCTCCGATGATCCATCCCCGTCGTCCGCAAAGACGTCGTCCCGGGGCTCGGTGTTGATGCGGCCCACGGGGCGAAGCTGCGCGCGGAGGTTGGAGGGGTTGATGGCCATCTGCTGCTGCGGCGCGGCGGAGAGCGTGGTGCTGCTCCGCTTCGGGGCGGGACGCCTCTCGGGCGGGCTGTGAGAGTACGAGTGCGACGAGGTATACGACGGTGCGAGGCTGCCGGCGGTGGAAGACCGGCTCGGCGCAGGACGCGAGGGGACATCGGGCGGGGGCCGTCTCGTGCTGCCCCTAGACGCGACGCGCGGCCTCTCGGGCTCGGGCTCGTACTCGTCCCTCGGACGCTCGACGTAGCTCGGTCTCTCGACATACGAAGGCTTCCGCGACCGCGGCCTCTCCGGCTCAGGCTCGTACTCCTCGTAGATGTCCCTCGGCCGCTCAACATAGCTCGGCTTCTCGACATAACTCGGCTTCCTCGACCTCGGCCTCGGCGGGCTGGACCCGTACGCATTCCCAACCGGCGCCACATTCCCCAAGTCCGCCCTCGCGCGCCTCAGCTCGTCAGCGCACCGATCGTGGAAGTCCAGCTCGGCGTCCAAAAACGCCGTAAGCTCCCGCAGACTGTCCGTCTCGGCCTCCTTGATGTCCTGCATGCGGCGCAGCACGTCGTCGCTCGCCTCCTCGAACTTGGCCTTGGAGGTGCGCATGTCGTCCTCGAGGCGGTGGTCCTCGCGCTTGGAGCGGTTGGCCTTGGTAGCGGCCGAGTCGTAGGCGAGGCGGCGCGACTCGAGCTTCTTGCGGGCGTTCTGGTAGTCGCGCATCATGGCGAGGTTGCGGTTGAGGCACTCGAGCCAGGTGCTGGTTGCTTCGCCGGCGAACTGCTCCTGGAGGCTGGCGACGCGCTCGTTTGCGCGGCCGACGGCTAGTGCTGTTAGCGACTACTCTAGACCCTCCTTATCTCGACTAGACAGGGCGTAACTTACCAATCAAAGAGTTCCCAAACTCGGAATCCGCCTCAAACTCCTCGCCATGGCCCACCATAATGCGCCCGACGTGGGCCCCCGGCAGCGCCCTTTCGCGGTCGCCGGCCAGCTCCTCGCGGCGCGAGGTCCACTTTATGTAGGCGTTCATGGTCTTGTGCAGGCGCTCCATGCCTTCGATGCGCAGGTTCATCTCGGCCTCGAGGGCCTTGAACTCGTCCGAGTGGGCGGTGCGGGCCTCGGAGGAGCCCATCTTCTCCCCCGCCCACTGGAAGGCACGGTCGAAACGCTTGGTGATTTTCATTGTGATGGTGGTGGTGTGATGTTGTGTTGCTAGGTAGGATTCGTCGCTGGATGGGGGAGTGGGTGGTGTTTATAAGTGGATGGGTGAGACGGTAATCGGTCCAGCAATGGATGTCTCGACTGGAGCTGCAGTTTCCTGGTAAGATTGATCCGGAGAACAAGGGTAACTGTGCGGAGTTGTTAGCTTATACGAACACACTCGGGTAGAAAAAGAAAGACGGAACAGGGGTTCCGGAGCCGGATAATGTCTTTCGGCTGAACCAAGCGAAACAGAGACGTGGCCAAGAGACAGGGGAAGGAGCAGGTATTACTTGAAGCGCGCCCGTGTTTCAACAGCAGACAAAACAGTGGGCAGTGCTTTGACCAAGCCAGCGAGACCTTTTCAAGAAACCAAAAAAAGGAGACAGAGAAGGGCTGCAGACTGTCTTGGTCAGGAGAGAACGGGACGGGCGGTGGTTTTAATGATAAACAGGTGGTGAAGAGCGGGAGAGGAAATAAGGTGCAGGGTGCCAAGACGGGAGGGGAGCTGCGGGAGGCTTCGATCGGGACAGAGCCAAGACTGGGGAATCCAGGGGTACGAGGTACGGATGTGCGTGCCCACCCATGGCAGATACGAGGTTGCGTGACGAAATGCGGTGGGTGTCTCGTGCAGGGTGCAGGGTGCAGGGGGAGACGGACAATCTTTCCGCTTCCGGCGAGCGGGCGAAGAGGGCAGATTAACAGTGGGAAGCGACCTACCAAGGAAAAGAGAACCAAGTGTCGTGCAGACTCGGTGCGAGGTAAACAGGGAAGACGTGACTCGCGCCTGCCGTCCCGGTTTGGGGTTGGGAGATCAGGGAAAGAGGGACCCGTCGATCGCCGGCGTGGGGCGGGATATCAGGTTCGTGGAAGGCGCGATGGAGGGGGAGATGCAGGACGATCGCCGGCGTGAGATGCCAGACGGGGCGGCGTCTGATATATTGTGCAGATTGTGGGGTGTCAGTGAGGAGAAGGGGGTGGTTCCGGCCAGGGCGAGGGCGGAGAGAAACAGGATGATATTTAAATGAGTTTAGGGGGATGTGGCCCGAGTCGTGGTTCGAGGCGTTCACCGCGCCGCCCGGCCCACGTATGGAAAGTATCGAGTATCAGGTATCGAGTATCGTTAACCCTCCAATGTCCCCCTTTCACTGCCTACCAGAGTGGTCCCGCTACTCGCGGGGGGGGGTGCGGAGCAATAGCACAACAGGGCCACAGCACCACAAACCGCGTAACCGCCTCCCGCCGCAAAACCCAAACCCGCCTCGGATCAGGCCCCGGCGCTCCCAGCGAATGGCCCGGAACCGGCGGGGGCGTGTTTTGGGTTCGAAGGCCGGAGGCGATCTGCACTATTTTTGGAGTCGTTAGAGCGTGTTAGTGAGGGTTTTAGCACGTCAGGGTGGGACGGTGGGACGGCGGTTGTGGGACGGGGTGGTGGCGGAGCAGAGCCGGAGAGGTTGGAAGCGTGGCAGGGGCGCCGTTTTGCGTGTGTTACTGTAGTGGGGAAGGCAAAAAGAGCTAAAAAGCTTGTTCTTGTCGGGGGTTAGGGGCGTGGTGGCCAATCGTTGGGGGGTGTCGGTGGGTTTTGGAACGAGTATCTGCGTACCAGTGCTGAGTGCTGAGTACCACTGAGTGGTTATGACGGGCCTCTGTTATGCGCCTGCCCGGCGTGTCGCCCTTCCCTGATGAATGGATTATGCGCCTGCTTGGGCATGATATGACTTGACATCGTTGGACGAGAATTCTTGGAGGTGAAGTTACCGTACTCGTACTAGTACAGGTACGAGGTACGTTCGGGGATTCAGTCCCGTCCACGGAATCCGGAATCCGCGCCTCCTGCAAACGCGGAAGCAATGCAACCAGCCAATGGAGCGAACCCCGGTCCGTCGTTCCTGAATGCCACCGACCCCGCTCAAACATGCCAGTTCCCCTCTTCGCGGGATGACTGGTTGGGATCGTCCGCCACCGGTGTCGGTGCAGGAAGGAACATCCCCTCAACGGCTCCGCATTGTTCGTCAGCTACGGGGTACGAGCCAACCTCTTTGACATTGCCGACTTTCGATCCAACCTCTTGACATTCCAGACGAAAAGTACCCCTCATCCGATGCTTCCACGCGAGCACCAACACTACCGAATCCATAGCTCAACCCTCCAATCCGAGCAGACGCACCACGCAACACTCTCGCCACAGGCCCCAAAATGTGGCGACTTCTATTCTTGTTGGCGTTTTTCTCGTACTTTGCAAAACTACTCACACGACCGGCCCCACTCGTCTCGTTCCCCACGTGAAACAAAAAGACGCCAGTACGGACTAGATTGCCTCGTACTGGGCCCGGATGAGTGGGTACGAGGTCAAGACGGCAAGGAGACAGCTGTGGACGGGGCACTTTGCGCAGGTCTAGCGAAGATTGCCGCCACATGAAACAGGCACCGCCCCGTGGAGAATTGCGCGACAACCCGCTGGGTGGTCCGCCCACCGCTCCGCTCCCCTTTCCCCGTCCGGTCCTTTCACCACGATAGCGCTAAAATAACCCCAAATGCGTCCTGGGCGGGGAGCTCGGAACGTGCCAGGCTTCCCCAAGCTATGGAAGCGAGGTGCATTGTGCTGGGGGACAGGAGGCTTGTACATCGTGGGGGGAGGAGAGAAACGAACGCCCGTATCACGTGATTATTGGCGTGACGGCACCTGGTTACACCAACTGCCAACATGACAGCGGCGCAGCTGTGGGTGGAGATTGTGCCTGCCTGGATTATCGCCCCACAGCGCCCGTCTAGCGTCCCCACAACGCTCTCTTGATGGCTTCCCCTCGGACAGACATGGACTCTTATTCCGCAGGGCCCCGCTACAGCCGCTTCGCTTCCCTACCGCCGGGTTCTCGCTCGTTAAAGACTCGGTCCTCCTTGAAGAGGTGAACTACGACGAGTTTAAGGCCGGGAAGTACTATCCCGCCGACATCGGGGATGTATACGATGGACGGTACCAGGTGGCGGGGAAGCTTGGGTTCTGGTCGGCTTCTACTGTTCGGCTGGTAAGGAATCTAGAGTATCTTGTTTCGTTTGGTTCTGTCTGTCTAAGTCGGATCCACATGGGATGGCTGGCGGGACGTCGTGCGGTGGGACCCCTCGGGCTTGTTCACCGCGCATTTTTGTCAAAACGAGGTGACGAGGAGGTGTGACGGCACATGTTGATCTCTGGTGACCTGGTTGACTACATCGTCGTCGCCTCCGCTGAAACCTCTTAAGGGCCTCGATTAACCGGGGTTGACCAGGCCCATTCCATCTGCGCAGCAACAAAGCTCTCATCACGACCGCTTCACCTACACAGCATGCCCTCAAAACCCCCACCTACCCTGACCCTCCGCTCCTCAGACCAACTTCTCGATATACCCATCCCCAACAGCACCCTCGAACGTCTCCCGCTAAATCTCTCGTTCTCCACCTCGTTCTCCCCAGACAACAGTAGGCCAAAGCACCCCAACCCCCTCCTCCCCCAACCTCCAACTCCCCCCTCAGCGCCACCGTCTCCCGGCTGGGTAGAAGCGCAAGGCGTAGCCTAACCCCCCCCTCCCCCGGGGCTCGCCATCTTCACCCAGCCGCCTACGTTCCCCATCATCTCCCGGACCCGCTAGAGAAGGGGGTGGGAGACGCCTAGGGAGGAGAGGAGCCCGTGGTTCATGCGCACTAGGAGACCCATACTCTCCAGGCTGTGCGCGCCGAGGGTTGGGGTGGAGACGTGGGGGACCGTGGTTGGGTTCCGAGTGGAATGGGGGAATTGGAATGAGGGAATGGCGATGAGATCTGCTCTAGTGTGCCAGTCGAGGAGAACGCATCGCGTAGGAACGTCCCGGTCGACCCTGCTCTGGTCTGCCTGCGGTATGGTCACACGGGCCTTCACAGCACCAGGGCAGGCGCGGCCATCCGTCACATATGCCTCGACCCGGAACGCGACACAAGCATGAGTCATGAAATCTTGAGATGTGTCCCCGACGCGGGTTCTCGGAACCCCCCTGCCTGACTCGTTAGAACGGCTTGCCCGAAGGGAAGCGGGTTCACCCTCGCTCTCTCTGGGTCGAGTATGCCATGGCTAGCTCTTCCCGAGGACCGCTTTCTGGTTCTTGGAGATAATACCAAGCTCCATGCCATTCTGATTCCTGGAAATAACACCAAACTCCATGACAAAGTTCCATGACCAAATCATCCCAGCCACGGAAGTTGTTAGTGCACTTACACTTTCCCGTGAGAAAGGCGGTCCAGACACCCCGGCCGTGGCTGGTTCGTCACCACATTCACAAGACCCGACACTATCCCGTTGTTAGTGAAACAGACTTACCTTGCCGATGGTCCATACTGCCCGTGCCCCACAGCCCAAACCATCACGTCAGACATCAACGTCTTCCTGTCTAGACCTCACGTCCTCGAACCAACATCCACAAATAAGACTTGTAGCCAAAGAAGTCAATTCCGCAGGTGGTATCAATGCTCACCATCCATCCTCCCCCCAACCCCCTTCGTCCCACCCACTCCCTCCACTCCACGCCATCCCGACGCTCAGCAATAAGTCTACCCATCAAACACCCGCCCCCCGACCCAGGCGTCTAGCAACATCACACAGCAATCCCACAGTCCACCGACCAAACAATGCAAAACGATGCCAATAAAAAAAATCCCAAAAGCAGAACCGAACAGATGATAACCCCAACCATTAACCCCATTGCCACACACTCTCTCCAGCTTCCCCCCTTTATTGTCACTCAGTTCCCCCCTTCATGAATTCCCACGCTCATACCGCTTGACGAAAAAACAACTTGCTTGCTCAAAAGCAACATAATCTCCCTTCCACCAAGACACCAGGACCACTGCCTACACCCAGTTCATCCACGCTTCTCATGTCTCAGAGTCAGGCTCAGGCGTATCCATCGGCGTCCCCACAACAACCGGGACCTCCCCCGGCGCCAAACCCGGCGGGACAGGCGGCGCAGGCGGCGGCGGGAGCGGCATCTGCAAAGGCGGCAGCTCCAAGCCCCCCTGCCCACCCTGTCCCGGCCCCGCACTCATATTCACCCACACCCCACCCCCCGCCCCCTCAACCCCCTGCAACCCCTCCCCCTCCCCGAAAACGTACGCTAGCCCCGGTAGCCTCGGCCGCGCCGCCTCCCGCAGCGACTCGTACTCGGGCGCCGTGTTGAGGTAGTCGCGCAGCCGCTTGACGCAGTTGCCCGAGAAGACGCAGAAGACGCTGCGCTGGTGCTCCGTAAACTCGGGCGGCGGCTCGCGGCCGAACTGCTGGAACTCGTTGCGGAGGAAGGCGTGCACGCCTGTTAGGCTGAGGTGGGTGAGGCGGGGGCAGGCGTTTAGGAGGCGGATGATGCTCTGCGGTGTGTTAGCTGGGCTGACACTGGGTGAGGCGAAGGGGAGGATGGAACCCACATTTAACGTCAGGTGCGTGCAGTAGCTCAGGTGCACCCGCTCCAAGCTCGAGTAGTAATAGTCTTCAACCACCACATTCCCGTGCGCGTCCCGCCGCGTCCTCGCGCGGTGGCTCCGTGCCAGCGCAATGACCGACTCGTCCGAGATGCCCGAGCACTTCACGAGTCCTATGCGCTTCAGCTTGGGCAGCGTCGCGAGCCTCGACACCGACGCGTCCGTCAGGTTCGTGCAGCACCCCAGATCGATGTACCGGATGCGGTTGCACGAGTGCACCAGCCGCTTGACGGCCTCGTCGGTGATCTGCACGCAGTGGCCCAGGTGGATGTAGTGCAGGTAGCGGCCTAGGCGCGCGACGGCGAAAATTGCGGCGTCGGTGAGGGCGCGGCACTTTGAGAGGACGACGTTGCGGAGGCGGGGGGCGACGTCGATGATGCGCTGGACCGCGGCGTCGGTGAGGCGCGTGCAGGCCGTCAGATCCAGGATGCGTAGGCTGTCGTAGGTGCGGTTCGGCGGGAGGTTGAGGAAGGCGCCGTCGCTGATGAGCTCGCAGTTGGCGAGGCGCAGCTCGCGGAGGGCGCGGCCCTGCACGAGGAGCGACGTAATGGGCTCGTTGGTGATGTTGACGCACTCGTGGAGGTCGATCTCGAGAATGTTTCGGCAGTTGTCGGCGAAGGCCTGGATGGCCTCGTCGCGGAGTTGGTGGCAGCCGTTGAGTTTGAGCTGAGCCGTTAGCAAAGTCAATATACCCCCTAGAGACAAGTACTCACCCTCTTGATGTAGCGGCAGCTATGCGCCAGATGTATCATGCTCTCGTTGGACACCCTGTGACACCCCGAAATATTCAGCCCCTGCAGCATCTTGCAGTTGTCGGCGATGGCCATGATGGTCCGCTCGGTGATCTGCGACGCGCCGGATATGTCGAGCGCCAGCAGCGACGCGTTGTTCTCAACAAGCCCCATGATGCCGCTGTCGTGCAGCCCCCGGCAGTTGGTCAGCGTCAGGCGCTCGATGCGGTTGCACACGCCCAGCGGCATGACGCTCCCGTCGTTGAGGTCGGCGGCCAGGGCGGCGAGGTTCAGGCGGCGGATGAACTCGTGGTACGCGAAGAAGGGCGGCGGCCGGTCCGCGGCGCCCGGGTGCATCGCCCGGCAGATGGTCTTGAAGTTTGACCACGACGAGCACATGGGGCGGTGCCAGAGCATCTCGACGGCGTTGCGGGCCCACCGCCGGCACGCCAGCATGCACTGCAGCACCTCGGCGGGCTTCTCGAGCTTGGCGAAGACGCTGATGAGTATCTCGTTTGGTAGGCGGTGGATGGGGGCCAGGTCGACGGCCTGCCCGGCGTCGTCGGGGGCCGCGCCGCCGTCGCTGACGCGCATGGCGTGGAAGTTGGGGATGCTGAGCGACGACCCGGAGTCGTTGTTTAGGACGAAGAAGTCCGACTCCTCGTTGTCGGGGGGCGCGGGGGAAGAGGACGAGGACGAGCGCGAGTCCTGGTACGAGGTCTCGACCGTGGTGTCGGGGGCGGGGGGGTTCGCGCTGGCGCTGGTGCTGGCGGCCATGACGTCGAGGGAGGGGGCGGTTGGTCTAAAGGGGGCGCGGTGTCCGGCGTCCATCGCGGGGGGGTCGGGGGGTGAGCTTCGGGGCTGGCAGACGGGGGTCTCTGCGAGGCTGGCTGTCGTTCCTGGGTGAGGCGGGGAGCCGGGTGGGGTTTGCGAGTTGCCGCCGCCGGGTGAGTAGGCTCGCGGGGGTTAAGCCATAAAATAGTCGGAATGCTCCGCGGGTCGGTAGGGGGATACGCGTCTGCGGTCGGGGCGTTGGCGATAGGGGCGAGGATGTCGAGATGGAGAGCGGGTTGGAGGATGTCCGTTCCGCATAAAGCAGACGGGCGATGTCAAGTGCCAAGGCGGGTTCCAGTGAGGCGAGAAGGCTTCGTAATACTGGGCCGCTGGTCTACCACAGTACGAGTGCGGGGTGGTTTGGCACGGACTGACTGGAGGAAGGCACAGGCAGGTCGTCGTTGGGCAGGTGATGATGGACGACCGAGACAGACAGTCTGGTGTTGCGGCTGGAGGCAAGCGTGATCACGACTCTTTCCAGGTTGCTGCTGTCCGCTGACAATAGCTGATGGCAGCTGATGATCGGACCAGGGGGTTGCCCGTTTCAGGGTCGAGACGGGACCTCGTCGAGGGCCTTTATCCTGCAAGAGTCTCAAAATCTACCGATCTCTGATCTCCGCATGCACGTGCGAAGAAACCGGTGGCTATTTTTATCTAGGCCCGGCGCTTGTTGAGAGCAGAGGGGAAGAGAATGAGGACGGGGCGCGAGATAATCAGGTCAAACGGCGGTGGGAGAGACGGGGGGCGGGGGTACCAGTGACCTGGTTTCAGTGGTGCACCAGCATAAAGCCCTCGTATGATGTACCTTCCCCGACCCCTCGGCTCCCCACAGCCTATCACCCGCCCTTGATGTCCAGGTGTGATGTGAATCAGCGGGCCGGCGCGTCTAAGACTGAGCGGCCTCCAATCATCTCAGGGTCCAGCCGGCCATGCTGCGTGGACGGTGGCACTCGAGAAGGGGCGAATTGGGCCTCAATCGCTGGCTTTGTCCTTGACTCATCGGTTCACAGCTTTGGGGGGGTGGTTTCCGGGGACGATTTGTCAGTGTAAATATTTACTTCACTCTGGTGGATCCAATCACATGCTGAAGCTGCTGAACAAGAGATCCCATATCAGACCCTGTCTCGACGGCGAGATATCTGGATCAGAAACATTACATTTTCACCTGTTGGCGAGAGCCTTCATAATGAACGTTCAGGGCCACGAAAGTTATGGGATGTCCTGTCCCCATTCTGGCTTAACAGTGACGGGCCAACCAAGTCCCGATGGGGCATGAGGTCCGCCCTCTCCACTACGAGGCAGCCGTGGGCTCTTCGTCGCGATGTAAGCGTCCATGACACTCAAGGACACTGCTGTCTCACAATATCCTTGGAAACGGCGCCAGCCCTATCAACGTGCAAAAACGGGATGGCATCAACACAACCCCTCGAAAGATGCGTACCGGACCTGTATCGAGTCATCGGATTCATCTCAGTAACGCTAATGCCGTGTAGCACACTATCAACGACGGCCTGTATCCATGTACAGCGAGCACCGCGGCTCCGCTCATGCTCCCAACGGATGTATCGCCAACCGTGGCGCGTACCCACTGCTCCCCAGTCCCAAGCAATACAAACGACACAACTCTTCAACGCACCGCCCTAACACGCCGCTGACCAGCAGCCGGATAACCGCCGATTCACCGGCACATTGCCCACTTCGGCCCATAGAAAACGCTTGGTATCCGTCTAAAAGCATAGTGGTTCCCAAACTACAAACCGAGATACGTTAGATCACTCCACGAGCACTTGAACGTTTCCGGTTGGGACTCACCAACACTCACCCTCGATCGCTATCCTGTAAGCACCACAGCAGGCAAGCCCTTCAATTATCCCCGCCCTTCTCCTCGTCCTTCTCCTCAGACGACTTGCATCGGTGGCGAAGGCCAGGTGTCGTCGACTTTAGTAGCAGGTCGGTCGCGATCTTGTACTCCTCAAATGCCCGCATAGACTCCTTGCACAAAAGCTCGGCGACCTCGTAAATACACACCCTGACGCGCACCGTGCACTCGCTAGCCGCGGCTTAAGTTTCCTTCAACGTCTTCAGGAGCTTAACTACCTCGGGCGGCGGCGTCGATGCCCCGGGGCCCATGGCGCGCTCGATGGCCTCCAACGTCGCCTTGTTCCCGGCCGTCATGGCGCATGTCACCTCTGTCATGCTGTTAAGGAGGCCGATCATGGCCTTCTGGGAAACTTGAAATCGGAATAGTGCTCGCTGAGGTTCTTCGTGGCCTTGAGCGCCCTCTTCGTGACTGCGCGTACGTCGTAGAGGCTGTAGATCTGGTAGGAGGCGAGACAGATGAAAGCGATGGGGTATAGAAGCTTGAGACCCTCCCAGGTGATCCGCCCGGAAGCAAGCATAATACTGTAGAGCTGAATAAACAGCCCGCCCGACGCGCCCTCAAACGAGTTAGGCTCCATGGAGGGCGACGACGCGGTAGTGTACGGGGGTGACATGGCTGCGATGCTCTAGTTGCGAGGGGATGGATGTTGTGGCCAATTCCGATGGAGTTTGACGTGGTTTTGTTCCTCGAGTTGAAACGAGTTCCGATCGAGGGTGGGAGGGTTTTCGACCAGGCAGATATATTGACTTTGGGCTAGCTTAGATAGCTCCTTCCTCCTTTGCGAGGCCCGATTTCGCCCACTTCGCTCCTTCCTATTTTATGAAGCCCCGGTTAGCCCACGTCGCTCCTTCCGTCTTTCACCCACGACTGTGATGGTAACGGCAGGGCGACAACTACAGGGAGCCAACAATGGGAAGAGGTGGTGCGTTATTCTGAAGGCACTTATTTTCCGTGTCTTCTTACAGCATGATTGAGTCTCCCCAAGCTGACCCGTCGAGCCCCGCTCTCTTTTTATTTATAAAACGAGCGACATGTTGTGTTCACTAGGCAGGTCCGGTCCATAGACAGATGGCCCTGGAATTAATATTTACTCTCATATACATGCATACTATGAATTGCAAGCAGGGACAAGATGCACCACGAACCTGGAGTTGGAGTGGCCCGGGTGGAGTGTGAGCTCATCGTGTTGATAGGACCCGGGCTCCAGACCTGAGAGGTTATCCCCAGAGGGTGTTGAGCGTCATCTAAACCCTGAAGACGAGGAGTTGGGCAAACTACACAGTCCTGACTCGAACAAGCTCAAACCCGGCTGCTCTCTGACTCCGTGCTTGATGCAGATGCGGGACGCCGCCTCTCGGAGCTTCCCGGCAGTCGCGAGTGGGACCTCACGTGACGTTCCATCCTCGGGACGGTGACGTCGGCAGAAAAGACCTTGGCCCGACTCACCCCATAATTCAGCAACTGCTTATCCTGCGGAGCCCCCCGGTTCGTCCGCAATTGATAATTCCCTGGCCTGATTGGCACTACCCAACTGACACCAAACTCAGAACCGACATCACACACACCTCACCTTGCCGACGAGCGAAGCCTCCCACACGAATCGAGCTCCAATACCTCACCATGTCAGCCCGCGCCCTCCTTCGGCCGGCCCTTCGCGCCGCACGCGCGCCGCCTTCTTCCCGGACCTTCCTCTCCCGCGCGAAGCCCTCGCACCGCGCGACCGACAACCTCAACGTCCGGCGCCTCGCCGAGAGCCGCACGAGCTATGACCGCGACCGCACCGCCTTCCTCGCGGCGGGCGCCATGGCCGGCGTGGTGGGCATCATCTACACGTCCCTCAAGCTCTGGGAGGCCCTCGAGAAGCGCGGGCAGGGGGCGAAGACGAAGCTGGACGCGAAGCCGCCGGCCGAGAGCTTCGTTATCGACGGGGGAAATAAGCGGAAGCTTGTGGTGCACGACGCGGAGGGCAATGAGATTGTGCCGACGGGGAATGGCACCGTGCCGCACTTCCCGCGGAGACTCGATTTGTCCAAGGCGAGCGGGCTGCCTGTCACGGCGAAGGATGATCTCGGGACGGAGTACCAGCTCGTCGGACTCGGCGTGCGGACCGTGAGCTTCTTGAGCATACAGGTCTACGTGGTGGGCTTCTACGTCGCGACGCCCGACATCGCGAAGCTGCAGAGCCACCTCGTCAAGAAGGTGAACAACCTCGCGACGACGCTTGTCCCCGGCGAGAAGGAGGAGCTGCGGAAGACGCTGAACGACCCCGTCGCGGGCGAGGAGACGTGGGATACGATGCTCCGCGAGGTGGGTTGCCGCACCGCGTTCCGGATCGTGCCGGTGCGGGATACCGACTTCAACCACATGCGCGACGCGTTCGTGCGGGCCGTCACCGCGCGGTCGGCGCTGAATACCGAGGCGTATGGGGACGACGCGTTCGGGGAGTCCGTGAGGAGCTTCAAGGGGATGCTGAACAGGGGCAAGGTGCCCAAGAACGGGGAGGTGCTGCTTTGCCGTGATGGGAAGGGGGCGCTGAGCGTGCTGTTTGACCAGGGGGGCGAGGGGCGCGTTGAGCTCGGGACCGTGCAGGATGAGAGGGTGTCGAGGCTGCTTTGGCTGAATTACCTCGCGGGCAAGAAGGTCGCGTCCGAGGGGGCGAGGCAGAGCGTTATTGATGGGGTGATGGAGTTTGTGGAGAGGCCTATTGGGACCGTTGCGGCGCAGGTGCTGTGATGGGACTGGGGTCCGGGGACTGGTGTATATATTTACGGGAATGTATTATAGGACCTCACTGGGGGTTATCAGGAGAATTAACTTCAACTCGACTCGCAACATCTATCATCGGCGTGCACAATGAGTCTCTGAGCCATCCTATCACAGAACCTTGCAATCAGCACTTCCACAAGAGAGCTCCAGTGTTATGTATATATTGTATTATATGCGCGAACGAAAAGGACGAGCCGCCGCGATTCAAGCCTTCAGCGCGCCCGCCTCGCGGAGGCGCTTCTTCAGCTCGCCGCTCTTGAGCATGCCCTGGACCTCGGAGTTGCCGCCGATGTGCTGCTGGGCGATGAAGACGTTGGGGACGGTGCGCTGGCCCGTCATGACCTGGAGGGCGTCCTGGGTCTCGCTGCCGTCGACTAGGGGGTTCGTTAGCTTTGGGTTTCTGGTGGGAGTTCGGGGGGTGGGATGGCGAAAAGGGGAAGGAGGCGGGAGGGTGCGCCGAAGCTGTAGGTGGACGGGACGGGAGGGATGGACGGGACGTACCCAGGTGGTCGAGCTCGTAGGTGGTGAAGTCGGCGCCGAGGTCGTTGAGGGTGGCCTTGGTGGCGTTGCAGTAGGGGCAGTAAGACTTGGAGAAGACCACTAAACACCGTCAGCTTCTTCATGGCGGGAAATCGGACCCGTCGCATCAACGAAGTCTATTGTGCGACCAGGAAGGAGGGGTCCAAGAGGGTAAATTACACGTACCGACTTTGCTCTGGTCAATCATCCCCTGGACCTTGTGCCTAGTTTGCTCCATGCTGATCGGTGATGCGGAAGTAAAGAACCTCTTCAGAAAGGACATGCCAGGCCGAAAAAGGGAAGAAGGAAGGCGCGAGTGCGGGGTCGAGTTAAATACTTGGGCGTGGTGGTTT
This sequence comes from Scopulariopsis brevicaulis, assembly GCA_017657125.1. Taxonomy (NCBI): domain Eukaryota; kingdom Fungi; phylum Ascomycota; class Sordariomycetes; order Microascales; family Microascaceae; genus Scopulariopsis; species Scopulariopsis brevicaulis. Next base: position 37,253 of record JAGFNX010000542.1, read on the forward strand.
GTGGAGGGGGGGGGGGGGGAACGGGATCGCGTAATTATCTTCCTGCGATGATGTCGCCGGTTATGTTCCCGGGTACCTGCGGGAGCGTACTGGGTGGGCGATTACGTGACGGCATGGGGGCGCCAAGTCAGTGGTACCCTGTTGATGGGTGGGGGAGGATTGGTAATTCTGGGTTAAGTAAGCAGGGAGCTTTCGGAATCTCGGCGCGACCTCGAGATGCTGGATTCGGAATCGCGACGGGAAGCCCGAGTGGCATCGAAGCTCGGGGAATGCTTCCTTTGTTCCGCGATGGTAATTCGTGGCTTGAGAGATACCCTGCATGACTCGGGTTATCTAACAAATAAACTCCACTGGCGACCCAACAAGACGGCTCCCCGCGCTTTCGGTTTCCAGGCGCATAACTGACGGCTTGCTGGGGCATCAGAGCGAGCACTGCTTCTCTCAGTTGGCTTCTCTCAGGTGGCCTCTATCGGTTGGCCTCTATCGGTTGGCCTCTATCGGTTGGCCTCTATCGGTTGGCCTCTATCAGTTGGCCCCTATCAGTTGGCCCCTATCAGTTGGCCTCTATCAGTTGGCCTTTATCAGTTGGCCTCTACCCCTGTGTCTGACTTGCAGCAAGCTTATCTTCCTGTCTTGCGGTTCGTCTCAGGCGACACTTCCCGACTGAAAGGACCTTCGCTCGCCCGGGCCATGCGGGCGCATATCTACAGGAGCCGACTAGACTAAGACACAGCTGCTCCCTCGGAAATGGAATAAGAAGAAGCGCACTGCCATCATTTGGAACCTTCTCGCGCGGCCGTTTATCTCGTCTAAATGCAAACTCCGTGGGTTCTAACTGGCTTGCCGTGATTGTCCCTCAGAAGAAGTGCGCGCTGGTGCCCTATTCCCGCGTAGGCACAGAGGACCTCTGGAACCTGACGAGAGGATCGAGACTTACAACGCCCGTTTCACCGTCTTTTCTTCCATCCACACATTTATATAAATCCCCGGATGTTAGACTGTATCTCGAGTGGAGTGTCAGAGCTTCAGACATCCAATGCACCAGCTTACCTACGCTACACCCGGAACCAATCCAACTTTAACAGACTTCACTACGGAAACAGCCAGATACGACTCCGAAAATGTGTGAAAGCCATTCCACCACCATGCACTACGATGGCTGCACCCACGCAGGCGATTCCATGGTCATCGAGCGCTGTGCGGACGCGACCCACGGCATTTGTTCGAAGCTGAAACAAGCTGGCAAGGCGCAACACTTTAGCGCGTCAGACAGGTGCTTGTGGTGTCGGGAAAAGAAGTCGGGAAAGAAGGCGGGAAAGGAGGCGAAAAGGGAGGCGCGTAAGTAGGTCAAGGACGTCTTGGTCTAGATAGAGCCAATGGACTTATTAGCAACGGGTTTATGTTATCTTACCTCGTGTGTTTCTTCTTACGCTGTTGCTCGGGACCTGAGCAAGTACGGGCTAACCAGGCCCTCAAGAAGACATTTCGATGTATATCCAACGTCGTGGAACCGGGGAGAACGTAAACCTTGAAGTCGTGTTCTTATACCGTAGTCCTCCGTCTCACTTACATTCATGAGCGCGCTGCTTCCCAGGAAGCACCCCGACTGGATGGGTCACGCCTCAGAACAGGCCCCTTATTACCTCCCGGAGAAGTCTGTTAGAAGTCGGATCTCGTCTACTTTCCAGTACAATGCCTCGCTAGCTTAAGCCAGTTGGATTTTTATCTGCAAGCGTATACCATGGTCAATCCCGAGCTTGATCCAGAAACAGCCACCGTTGTGCTTCCCTCAATCACTTATAGGTTGATTAAAATGCGTCGCAGTTCTCTTTGAATATCCCATGACTGCCTCGCGGCCATGTGTACTCCCGGGACCAGAAAACTGGCAGGCTCATGATACATAGCTCGTGGTGGTTACCCCTGTGACGCAGTCCGTGCCATCGCCCTGTTTCCGACTACACCCAAGGCCCGCGTGGAGCTTAGAGGGAACCAATGTTCTGGACGTCGCTTCCTAGTTCTTTCAACCAGGCATATATATAAACCTCGGGATGTCAATCTCTGTCCCTGGAATCAGAGCTACAGGCGTACAGTCGACCAGTTTGCCAAAGCTACACCACCACCGACCCAATTTCAACAGACTCTCTCACGAAAACAGAGACTGTCACTCCGAAGATGTGCAGAACCGTTCCCTCGGAGGTAAAGTACCGCAATTGCGGGCACGGGTTCGAGTCTTGGGTCACCCATCGTTGTAAGGAAGCGACCCAAAACGATGAAAACTGTCCGAGGCCGCTAGTGCGTAGTGTTCCTGTGAAGACGAATAAGGACGGCAAGTGTCCCACGTGTGTGCAAAAGGAAAGCGATATCTTCAACGAGATCGGGTCGATGAATTAACCAAGAGTTTTATTTTTCGCGACGGCAGTTCCCGGAGTGTGGAAAAGTGGCGCGTGAGTGTTGACCCGGTTATCAAGCCGATGTGTAGAAGTATGCCCGGTATCCGGTACCTTGGAGTAGGAACCGAGGGAAGCCTTGCAGGTCGTATCTTTGTTATCTGATCTTCCACCTCGCATCTCCTTTCCTTCCTTGTCCGGGAGATGGTTACCTCTCAAAGGACTTGCACGGAAATTAAACCAAGGTCAGATAACCGGCGTAAAGGCCACGCCCGGGGGGCCTACGGGGTCTTGTAGCTGCCGAGACAGATTCTTTATCTGGAGCGCGTCAATCCGTCAGTATAAAGGGCTCGTACCCGTTTTGGTTACATGTGACTAGAAGTGCACGCTGATATCCCCTGCAGACCCCGTCCTGCGGCCGCGACTGCCACTTACACACAAAGAGCCTCCTCGGGAAGCGAAGATTCTTGGTTTCCAAGGTTTGGAGACTGCCGTTCTTTGTCCCCGTAGCTAGATATATGAGCGTACTGTAACGACGTGTATCGGTAACCAGAAACACCGCTGTCCAAGCGCTGAAAATGTGCAAGTACTTCAACTTCTACTTCGGCTTCGAAAAGTGTACCCACAAGAGTTACTCAGAGCAAGTCGTGTTGTGTGACAAGGTGAAACGGGCGAAGGCAGCGGAGGCAGTGAAGGAAACAGAAACTGCGCAGGCGGCGAAACCGGCGACGGGAAATTGCCCAGAGACGAAAGAATCCCGGGCAACGCCAAAGTGCCGGGAGACGAACATGCGTGCTAGACCGCAAGTACAGTTCGGGCGCTGCTTCCCGGGAACATGCCATGACTGTACTGGCTACAACCCAGCGCGATGGGATCCGTTCGCCAAGTGGCTGGAGGATTTGGGGCACAAGGAGGTTGATACTGAAGAGGTGTTGAAGGACATTTGGGGCGGGATAGATCCGGAGAAGGTACTTTGGACACTCCAGGAGACTCGGCACTATCATTACGACAAGACGCCACCGGATACTGGGTGCTGCGTTATCCTGTAGACCGGAGGGACCCCGATGACATCGAATAGACAGACGTCTCTTTGCCTTGCTATGTGTATTTCCTCCAACTGAGCCTCATAAGTATGTGTAACTGCATTCACATGGCCATGATCCAAAACGTAGAAGTAGCGCGGAATCCTTGGGGGGGCCGGGGGGGGGGGAGTTCATGTAAGTCAAAAGCCCTTAATTCACTTCCCCTAATTTACCCACGGGCTGTTCCTTTGATCTCATAGAGGGATCTGCGCCCTATGCACAAAGAGTCTAAAACTGTGGACAAAGGACCGATGTCTGGCCCCCTCCTTGTCTAGAGCCCTGGTCCGCGGACAGTCCGTGTTTATCACAGACGACTTACACGGAATGCCTCACCTGCCCACCCTACCCGTGTCCCACTCCATCCACAAGCAGAATCTAAAAGAGAATTCATGTGAGAACTCTTGGATCGAATGATAATTGGAGGTGTGTTTTTTGTCCCCTGTCTATTATAATACGGGTGACTATTCAAGTCACCCTTGAAGAAAGAAGTTAAAAGAAAGACTCCGGTCCCTTTCCCACCCTTGGCTCCCTATGCTTTGCTTTTTTTTTGCAGAATTCGAATGCAACCGCTGAGAACGAAGAGAAAGGAAGCAAACTCAAAAACCAGAGCGCCGTCGCAGTCTTGTGTCAATTTTGCCCCCGAACCACGGGATGTCCTCCACAGACACTCCCGCCCAGCTCACTCGATCACCCCACCCCACCAGCCCTTCCCCCTTACACCTTATCCGACCCAACAGGCTCCGCTCCCTTACTCTTCTCCTCCTCCCCACGCCTCTGGTGCATCGCCTCAAAAGCAGCAGCCGGCTTTTTCCTAATCGCCTCCCTCACCCTCTCCTCACTCCTCAACTTCCAGCTCTTAAACGGCGCCGAGCTAACCGGGAACAGCACCCTATTCGCCGCCCCCTCCACGTGGGCGTCCATGTCCTCCAGGTCCATCGACTGCGCGGCGATGACGTCCATCTCGGTGGCGATCTGGTCGCAGTACTGGTCGAGCGGCAGGTCGTTCACGTCGTGGCCGAAGGGGTCCTCGATCTCGCGGCCGATGAAGAGGAGGCCGAGGATGATGTACGAGGCGGCGATGGTGGCGGGTATGGTTATCAGCTGGAGGGATTTGTAGAGTTGGAAGGGGAGGAGCATGACGTAGACCCAGGTTATTTGGGAGATGGAGATTGTGTACGCGATGGGGAGGGGGGTGGTGGAGACGCGTTCGGTGTGGGCGAGGGCGTCGTTTAGGACGCCGAGGTTGGTGTCTGCACCGTCAGTCAGAGAATGTTGTTTCCGATAACATCATGCGGGAGGGAATGGAGCGAGGAAATCAGGACCGGGCTAGAAAAAGGGGTACGTACACGCGATGGTCTGCTGCATCGGAATCGGCAATTTCCCATCAAGACACAAATTATCAACGTACCGCCCCAGATAATTCAGAATCTCAAGCGGCAGGTTCCCAAGCGGCCTCCGCGCCTTCTTGAGTAGCTTGCGCGGGTTGCTCTCGGCGAACGACACGCCGAGGTACTCGCCGACCTCCTTGAACCAGTTCTTGCGCGGCAGCGCCATGCAGGCCGGGTCGACGTGGGTCGCGGTGCCGGAGAAAGTCTGCAGGTGGGAGACCAGGTGCGAGAGGTCGTCGTAGGCCGTGTAGGGCTCGAAGCGGAGCTTGTGCTTGAGGGCAATGGCGAAGGCGACGATGAGGTTGGAGCAGGTCCTGTCTGTGTAAGCCCTTGTCTTTCACTAAATCCGTCGCCTTCATCTTCCAGGAAGGGCCAAACGTTTCTTTTCGGGTGGTCGCCGGGAGGGGGACGGGCCGTGACTTTGTGCGACTTACATCGAGTGCAACAGGTGCAGCTTGACCTTCTCCGGGTCCGCCTCGGGCTCGCGCGAGTGTACCCAGAAGACGCGCCCCATGTTCTGAGACGCGAGTATCACCTGTGCCCAGTACCTTCGGCCCTCGGCATACCTCTCGTAGGCGGTGGAGCTGCGGAAGGAGAGACTGAGGCCGACGACGAAGCCGGTAACGGTGAGGAGGATAGAGTCGATGCCGACTGTCATTGGGTCAGTCAGGACTGCCTTGTTTTGGTGGTCTGCTCTCGAGAGGGGAGAGGGTGGAGGGAGTTGCTGGCTTACGGTTCGTGATGTTGTGGGATATGAGAGTGATGGTGGTGGCCCAGGCCCCGACGAAGAAGAGCGGGACGATCATCTTAGGGAGGATACTCCCGTGCATCCGGAGGAAGAGGGGCCATTTCGAGTGCTTCCCAATGTCCCTGGGACCAACCTATCAGCCCCGCGTTAGCTTCGCTCTTCCTTCATCAGACTCTCCATCTAACTCCCGTCTACACCACCCAGACGACCCCGAGAAGCCCAAAACACCGCACAGGATCAAACCCACAAAGTAATCATCGATATCCAGCGACCCAGGCCTCGTCCCCCATGGGTTCGGCGTCACCTGGCCCGCAGGCGACATCACCTCGTCCAGCGTCCTCATGTCCGCGCTGTTCCTCGTCGTCGACTCGCTCAGGTTCAGCGTCAGCGGCTGCTCGGGGTGCAGGCCGCCGTTCGAGCGGACAGTCGAGGGTCTCCTGCCCGTTACAGGGTTGACCCCGCCGTATTCGGCCATTTCTGTTTCCTTTCTCTGTTTTCTTTTCTTGTTGCGGAGTGGACTTGGCAATGGGGTGAGTGTTTGGGTTGGTGATGGGTGGAACGACCGGGATTCAGGGATATTTAACGGGAACGGAATGAAGGAAATTATACGATTTCGGTGAATTGAAAAGAACTGAATAGGAGAAATGAAACGAGAGACACTTCTGCAGTGAGGCAGATAGGAAGAGACCTGTTGGTTAGTAGACACACGCAAGGAGACGGGACAAAGGTCGAAAGACCAAACGAAAAAAGGGACGGGGGCGAAGGAAGACGAGAAGGAGAGGAGCGGGCCCCAGAGGTTATATCGACAGCCCCCCGGTCCCCAATCCCACCGAACCGTTCTCTCGCCCGATTAACTTCTCTCGGCATGTAACCCCCCTGTCACTGAGACGGGAAAACGCGAGCCAGGGGACCAGGGGGTCGAAGAAAAGGTTAAAAGGTAGAGCCGTTACTCCGCGATGTACCATTCGACGCGCTTCTGCTTGTGAATTGCGGTTTTCGGGGACATCCGGTGCTAGCAGGGCCGGGTAGAGGGGCTGGTCCCTGGCTCGTGTCCAGCGATGATCCCTTCTGGGGGTGGTCTGGACGAATGGGAGGGGGCGGTGCCCCTGGACAGGGCCGGATTGGGCGTGGAGGCGCAGAGGAATTTTCTCTCTCTGCTGTCTAGCAGACGATAGGTTGTATGCACGCGAACTCGTAACAGAGGCACTGCATGTGTCTCATGCATGCGAGTCCCGCTGTGAAGACCCGTCCCCCCTCTGCATCCGTGCCTTTTTGTCAGAACTTCGCCCGGGCTTCCGGGCACGACAGCGTACCGAGGGCGAGGATACGGGGTGACATTTCACAGGAGCGACAGGGCAAGTCCTCCGTTCGACAGGGTATAAACGACAGACAACGGGGAAGGAAACAAGCCCACCATGGCTCGTACCGATACGGGTGGGAAGTCGGCGAGTGGAGAAGGGGGCTGAGCAACGCCCGAGTTCGTCCCCGCTCGATGGAAGAACTCCAATTCGAGCGGCGGTGAAACAGGGGATGGGGTCGAAACATGTGGCTTCCCCGGGCACATGGGGCGTTGGGCAATTTCTCGGTCACGATGGGGGTGGGGTGATTGGTTGGTCGCGGGGAGGTGGCTGCAGGGGGAGATGGGACGGGAAGGGGCGATGGGGGGGCGGGCCAGTGCCGGTAGTCTCGGTACTTTTTTCTGTTGGCGAGCCTGTTAACGGGTGAGGTATATGGGAGGGATGAAGCTTTATTGACGATCGGAAAAGGGGTGGTGAGGGATTTCAAGACAGGGTTGGGGGTTCGCGATTGCTAGGCGAACCCCGGAAAGAGAACCACTCGCATGACAGATCCGAGGGCGATCATAGTCGACGGGAAACGTCCACTGTCTGGAATGAGACCTCAAGGATATGCGCGAATAGTACTTCGTCCTGCTGTACTTCGTGCTGCTGCGGAGGAAGGAAGGTGCGAGTCAGGACCCGCGCACCGGCATCTGCATGTCAGCATCGACGTGGCCCCCGCCAACTGGCAGTCGCGATGGAATGGGAAGGAGCAGCCTGCTGGCAGGAGGGTGACAAACCGCGACACACTCTTCACTCAGCGAACCCCTGCATACTTATACCCAATATCCTCGAACAGGTATGCATATTCAGGGGCAACTTTGTGCAACACTCCGATCGAGCAGACCCCGTCCAAAAGGCTCGCTCAAGTTGGAGATTATCGCCATTCGAAAAGGCGCCTTCGAAAATCCCGACAAGACTCGCGTGACTCACGCACACAAAAGTCAACTTTTACCATGATCTGCCTCTCTACCCGCAGTCTGACAGCACGTCGTTGCATCGCGCTGTCAAGACGGATCTGCCCGTGCCAAGCGCCAAGCGACCTCCCGTCCGCAACCCGTCTTTGCTGCTCTGGGCCTTTCCAGCGGGTGAGCCCGAGCGAAAAAAGCTTACATGAACCTCGTGCCTGGCGACATGCGTAAATCGGGCCTAGCGCCCATCTGTCTGGGATGGCCCGCTTGTCTTGCATAAATCGGGCGCGATCGGTAAGGGGAGAGGCAGGGATCGAATATTCGGATCGGGGAGGCTCAGGTGGGTTAATTTCGGCTCATTGCCGCCGAGATGGGTGATCGGTGACGGCGATCCCGGGAGCTTGTCAGCACCGCCGGTACCTCGTTACATGGCTCGTACTCACCTCGCTAATCGTCACTCACGGAGCTTTAATGCATCTCCAGCCAGCATCTGGCTCATCATCAGCCCCATCCATCTCGCCAGACAAGTGTCCCCGCAACCAAACCACAATGGACCTCCCAGACTCCTTCCTCCACCCATGGCTCCACACCCTAACCTCCCACCCCCAAGCGACGGACCTCCCCCCAACCCCACAGAACCCCGCCGCCCTCGTCACAACCTCCACCCCGCTCTCCCTCCGCGTCGGCTCCGGCGCCTCCATCTTCGCCGACGCGCTCCTCCCCGCCATAGCCTCCGCGCGGCGCGAGGTCATCCTGGTGACCTGCTTCTGGGCCGAGTCCGAGAGCCGCGCAGGCCTCAAGGAGACGCTCACGGAGCTGGCGCGGGCGAGGACCTCCAGGATCGAGCGCGGGGAGGAGGTTGATGAGTTGGTGGTCCGGATATGCTTCTCTTCCAGCTCCCCGTGGCAGAAGCTTTTCCACACGTGGAGTAAGAGGGGGCATGTCTACCCGCCGGCGAAGTGGCCCGGCCTAGGGCTGCCGGACGAGAAACTGCTAAGGGAGGCGAGGATGGACATGCGGGTCAAGACCCTGTTCTTCTTCCCCTTTAGCGTCATGCATCCCAAGTTCCTGGTGGTGGATGGCGCGAGGGCGTGGGTGCCGAGCTGTAATGTCAGCTGGGAGACGTGGTTCGAGGCCTGTGTTGAGTTCGAGGGGCCGGCCGTGGAGGTCCTGCTCGAGTTTTACCGGGGGACGTGGGAGTATGGGGAGACTGCGAGACCGCGTGCATCTCCTGGGGATACGTTCGAAGCGAAGGAGGATGACTCGACGCTCCATCGCGAGAGTAATCCCTCGGGCAGCGTCCACCACTTCCGCCAAACCGGGCCTGCTTCCCCCGTCCCAACCATCATCCTCCCATCCTCCCATCACCGGAACCCCCGCTTCAACTCTCTCATTCCCTTGCTCCCCATTCCGTTCTTAAAGGAGCCGCCGCCGCCTGTGACGCCACTGAACACGGCGCTCTTCACCCTCTTTGACAACGCGCAGCGGCGTATCCAGATCTTGACGCCAAACCTCACCTGCCGCGCCGTGGAGACTTCGCTGCTGACTGCGCTGGCGAGGGGCGTCGACGTCTCGATCGTGACGAGTCGGAACCTCATGGTGCTGGAACAGCTCGTCACAGCCCTCACGACAACAGGCACACGCCTGCCTGCTTTTACGCGGGAATATGAACAGCTTTGCTTCCGCTCTGAAACCGATCGAGACGGGGATGCGGAGGCGGGGAGGAGGGTAGGCAGGCTAGAGGTGCGGTACTACAAGCCAGAGACGAGGGCGGCGGGGTGGGGAGAGCCGGTGGTGTCGCACGTCAAGATGGTGCGTGTGGACGAGGAGTTCGTGGTCCTTGGGAGTGGGAATATGGATCGTGCCAGCTGGTATACGAGTCAGGAGTTGGGGGTGATGTTTTATGGGGGGGAGGGGTGGGATGTTTGGGAGGGGCCGTTGAGGACGAGGACGGAGGTTGTGTTTCCGCGGTAGGGGCGTCGGGGAGGATGGATCGGGAAAGTTATGTCGTGGAGGGATACTGGGTTGTAGATGCTGCCCCTTGTAAGGGTTACTATACATTAATGCACTCGTCACGCTCGATATGGGCTCCGGTATAAAGTTGTAGCTGGTTCCCACTTCGCCCATTATCCGTGATGCAACCACTGCCCCGGATACGCAAAGAGACGAGCCCTCAGCGTGCTCGAGGACGTGACACGCCCCTTTTCAAATGTCGTCGTCCGAGACCTCGCGTTTTAGAGAGGCATGTATCCTGACGTATCGACGTAGCTGGAGCTCCAGGTTCGCAGTTCTCGAACAGTCCTGTTTTCGAGTCACAGCCGGGATCGGTGGGATCGTGTTGCGGCCTGGCCGGTTGGAGATGCTCCGAGTCTTCGAAGTGGCTGGGCTTGGCTCGCCGTCTCCAGTTGGCAAACCAATACTTCAGCTACTGCCTGCTCAGGTCGGTCTGCGACTCGAGTTGAAGCACATCTTCGGAACTCGGGTAAGGGTAATCGCGATGGTCTTCGAACCAGGCCCTTAGAGCTCTGACTGTCGGATACGAGAACCTGCTATCTGAACTTGGACCGGGGAGTCGTGACCGGCTGGGACGCAGTGAGGCTCGAGCGCTCGGTAACAAATGCTGTTATATAATTGCGATAATGCATACCTTCATGAGTATCTATGGGCCATTGGTGGAGCAGTCGGGACCTGTCCAATTGGCACGAACCTATCATCAGAACCAGTTCCGAGAGAATCGTCTCTCCGGAGCCGCGTCCCCGCCTTTTTATGTCTCTTTACACCGCAAGAAATGACACAAGCCACAATGACAATAACTAGAACCCCCCCGACAGACACAGAAACGGCAATGACGGTGGTCCTGTTGTTGTCAAACCAGCTGCCCGACTCATCACCTCCCCGGTCGTCTTCAGGACACTGACTTGACGATCCATCGCAAGTCTCCTCGGGATCACCAGGCCCGGCACTAGCCCTGCAAACTCGACCGCTCTCGGCAACCTGACACTGGTCTGTGCAGCAGCCGTCTGAGGCTGGATCGCATTCCGCACCGCTCCGGAGCTGGCATGTGTTGGGATCGCAGCATGAATCCTCAGGGCATCCTTCGCCGCCGCAGTCGCATGCCTCCCCTGCCTCGACAATTCCGTTACCGCATTGACTGTCGTTGATGTCCGGCGCGTCCCCCTCACCGACGAGACAACTCGTGTCTATCAGATCACGTCCCATTGCTGTGCAGATACTCCCGATGGTGCAAGGCGAGAAGCTCTCATGTTGCTGTCGGCTTTGCGGGTTCATGATGTACTGTTCGTCGGCGTCACACGTGGACTCACTCAGCGGGCAGCAATCCTCGGTCGCAGAATTGCCGCGGCACGTATCAGACGTGCAGTCGTGTTCCGCGCCAAAGTTGTGTGCCATCTCATGAGCAATGACTTGCCACTCGGCGTCGGTCCGGGCGACCACGTTGGTAGACGCGACTGAACGGCTGCTCCGAGAACTCGATCCAGAAGTGCAGGTGTTACCGACCCACGCTGTCCCTATAGTAGAGCCACTGCTGCAGGTGCTCAGTAGTGTCCATACAGCATTGTCATCGGGGTTTTCGATTCTCCAGTCAGAGAACAACCTGAGCCGCCTGGAGAGATCAATCCTAGATGAGCAAGGGACATTCCACCGAGTCAAGTTGGAAGGACTCGCAGGACAGGAGGCGTCGCTGATGGTCAAGTTGCGAATTGCGAGCGAGATGTTGAACGTGTCTTCGTAAACTTGCGAGGCGATGTTGATCTGTGAGATGATGTTCTCGCGGGTGTCGTCTATCGAGTCGAACTCTGCCGTGTAGGTGCAATCTGTCGCGACTCCTATCATAGCCACGAGCCGTGATGATGGACAGCCGTCTGTCGATCCGATAACATCAGTCGGGTCGAACCAATCGTTTTGTCGGCGAAGAAGGCCGTTTACATGACTCGATCCAAGAGGGAAAGAGCGTCGATCATGGGCATTCTCTGCTGCGCACAGCGTCTCGTTGGCCGAGGATCGTCGAAGCACGGATCGGCTATCAATATCGTCGGAGTCTTTCCATACTAGCATTTGCGGCGAATGGGTCTTGGGACGGACATTCTCTTTTGATAGCTGCGATGAGTGAAGGTTGGAGTCGAGCACAATGTGGTGATGAACACCGTCGACACTAAACGCTCCTTCAATCAAGTGCTTGTCTTGCCGACGTCGGACCATGACACGTGCCCACCCTGCCTTTTTCCATGTTTTGGAGTCGTCCCCCAAGATGGAAGTGTGCCCCTTGTAGACCAGCGGCGAGGCCCGACTCACGAGCCTGGAGGATGAGCCATCAGGTTTCACGTGCTGGACGTCAGTCTGGTGAGAGAGAAGATTGCGAGTCGGGTGCAAATTCAGCTGGAATTTCGATCGTTCATTGGCTAAGCTGAATTCAACTTGGAAGATTGACGCGGTATCGAGATCTTGCGGGCGTAGGGAGAACTGTAGGTTCTCGAGTATGGAGACTTGTCGGATGGGGGACCCGGGTATCGACAAAGCTAGGAAATCCTGATGTTAGGTATGCATTTCAAGAGTTAAATTTAGCAGCCTTACCTTGTACCTGCAGTTGGGAAAGCAAGAGTGTGAGCAGGCAGTAGAGCAGGCCGAGGAGTTTCATCGCAAGGAGCATCTGTAGGGTCGATGACGCTCCTGCAGACGACAGGGATATTGGGCCATCTTAAATCTCCAGAGCTTCTCCATGAGGATTGTCTTGAACTAGTGAACAGAATCGACGCTGAGAGGCTCAAAGTGTGAATGCTTGCGTCATGGTCAACAAGCCGCTCTCCTTGGCGGCTTGAACTGACCCTTTTTACCGGGCATGCTAAGCCACGTCGGCCTCGTCATAGGTACAAGCCCGGGCTGGGCGGACGTAAGGGTTAAGGCCGGTGATGAATGTTTCAGGGATTGTTGGAAATCATTGATACTAGCTCGTGGCGATTACAGGCGAGTATTGATGCTCACACGAAGCATAACCTCAGATGTAGGAACGTTCGAGCATCCCCTGTTCGTATTCATCTCACACAACTTTTCCACGATAAATGGGCACTTTTCTTTGGTATGACTTCGGAATTCCTGACCGCAGAGCTGACGTATGTTCTCCCTTGGCATTTTATATGCCAGTGGTGGCCTCCCAAGGCAGTTCTGTAGAGTTAAAATACACTTTCTGGGCCTAACTGGGCATTAGCTTATACTCTAAGACATTATTCATCAACCCCGGGCTCATCCCCCACCAACGCTACCACCTCGCCCTCCCGACGCTCCCGCCGCCCCATCCACTACACGAGGTCCACCACAAGCCCCACGGCGGCTCCATATGCACCACCGCCACAACTCTCCCTTCCGGCAACTGACGGAGCAGGGCCGTCATCCCCACCTCGACACCGCCCTACACCCCGCTTCTTTCCTCGTCAGTCATCCCGCACTTCGCCCTCGTGCTTCGCCCCGTTAGGGGGGGGGCCTCCATTTTCTCATCCTTCGTCCCTGGCCGTCGCCCCCTTCCTCCTCTCGCTCTTCGGAAACTGGTGCCACAGTGGGCCGACCTCCCGGGACGCCGCCACCATCACTGGCTGCGGCATGCCCGGCAACAGCATTTGCACCCCGTGGTGCTGCCGCACGGTCCGCATGCCGTGCCTCGACTGCACGTCCCATATGATGTCCCAGCTGCCGCCGCAGTCTACCGCCTCTCCATCACCGGCTCCACCTCCACGTTGTCGTCGTCGTCTTCGCTGTTTATCTGCGAGTCCTCCCCACATCACCGAGGCAGGGCCGATCGAAGCGGCGCCGCTACACCTTGGCGGTCGGGGGGTACTCTCACGCTAATGCAGACTAATTACGGAAGAGCGCCTGGACTTGCACTCGGCGACCGTGTTGAAGAGAGCCGGGCGGCCATGAGGTCGTCCTTTTATATTATATCCCAAAGTCGGGGCGTTGGCCGATCTGCGGTCTTTTGGTTGCGTCGTCTTTTCGGAATTGCGATAAATCCTGATAATGGGGATGCGATGGCATCATGGACTATTCGTGTGCTCACTTGCCTTTGCCTAATGATGGAAAAGCTAGTTGTGGGCGGATCTTTTTGACCAAAGCATCTTAGTGTGTCTCATAATTATATTGCTTCCTGAATACTTGGAAGTTGTCTCTCCTGACGACATAAGCTGGGGTGGGGTGGCTGTCACCTTCATCCCTATAAGGGACTACTCAGACAGTCTCTGTCTAAATTAGTGGTAAGGCAGGTCCAATATAGATATACTGGTAATTCCCCTCCAGATATCGTGTTAGATCAGACTATCGCTTTTCGATGTTCCTGTTGACATGAGCCTCTTGGATCTATTTATTGACGTTTATTTACTCCTTTCTATCTAGGTATAGAGTATGAGTTAGTCCAGGGCCTCGGATCAGTCGAGACCTAGGGCAGTGCCGTCAGCGGCTAACGTATGTTGTTTGCTTAAGCGCTGTCTGTAAGAAGGGCATGCGCGGGAGATTACAATGCCTCTAGAGCATGAGTTATTCTTAAGGCCAACGGATGATTGACCACGTCTTCGGGGCGTACTGAGTTATTTGACTGTTATAGGCCCAACGATTACCGGCCAGTTACGACGAAGTCTGGCTTTAAAAACCAAGGCTTGTGCTGAGCCACTGCAGCAGCCCCACCTATAAGCCGGTCGCATTAGCTCCAGGATCCTTGATGGCCGCAGCTTGCGCCAAGCCTAGAGCAGATGCAACCTGCTTACAGGTGGAACCACTCTAATTGATCCTCGATAGCCAATGGCGGAAATTCCGTGCGTTCAGCTCTTGACTGCAGGGTTCTGATAGTGCCGTTTGACAACAATCCTTGTAAATCATTGTTCTCTGCTGTAAATTTGCGCTGGTTGCAAAACCATCACTGGCTCTTACCACAGCCCGTCTCTGCTCGTTAAAAGTGGGCTCGTCTGGCTGACATCGACGAAAAGACTTCGTACCTGGTCCGTGTAGGTTTTCAGTTACCCATTCGGCTGTTCTCCGAAGCCGGCTGCGCCTCCAGCCTCAGACCGGCCCGATAGCCAGGCGAGCAGATAGGTCTCCCCGGTCCCCATCGGGCGATTTTCGTCGTTATCTCGCCATTAGATTACGTGGACAAGACCTTGTCAGTTAAACCAGATGCCGAAAAAGGCGGTACATGAGGCCCACGAGATGGTCAACCTAGTGAGCAAAAGACGAAGTACACTATAACCCGGGGCACATAGAGACTTGCATTACTCGCTGATGTAGGTCTATAACCGATGAACGGTAAAATGAAGGGCATTGCAAGTGGTGACGCGTCATTTCAACATCACCCTGGCCCTTCAGTTATGTCTTGGCTTCGAAGAATTACAAGTATCCTCAACTACAGCTTTAACATAGTTATATTAACCTCTCCCGTCCTCGAGCGGTGACAAGCTCCCTCTCATACGCTTCCTGCCCCTGGCAGTCTTTCATTCGCTACAACCTTAACCATGAACTTCATTCTTTTATTGACGTTATTGAATTGTTACGAGTCCTACGCTTTTCCTGGATTTGACAAGCTCTTGCACGAACTCGCTGGTCGACAAGATGACCCTCAGTCTCGACAGATGATCGGAGACCTGGTAGATGGAGCAACAACAGAAGTTGGGAGAAGGGTACGCGATTGTTTAGATGGTGGTGAATCATGCGAGGCCACTAGCCTAAAGGTAATTCAACTCTCTCTATCCGCGCCAAAGCACCACACTGCTAACAACCCACAGACTTACACGGCCCCGGGGCCGTTGAACAGCACGGACTGTCGCCGAGATACGTGCTGCGTCTGGGACTACATACAAAACGACCTAACAGAGATCTTCAGCGAAGACGATGGCACCTGCAATAGACTCGCACGACAAGCAATACGGTTGGGCTTCCACGATGCCGGGGCCTGGTCCCGAACTTCCCGCATAGGTGGTGCAGACGGAAGCCTAATTTTGAGCTCGAACGAGATCAACCGAACTCTCAACGATGGAATGAAAGACATCCGAGACGTCGGCCTCGAGATACTAGATAGGTATCAGGACTTCAATATCAGTGCAGGCGACCTCGTCCAGTTCATGCACAACGTGGCTGTTGTTGTCTGTCCGCTTGGGCCACGCACGCTCACCTTAGTGGGAAGGACTGATAACGACGAGTCGCCAGCGGGGCTCTTACCTACCGAAGACCTTCCTGCTGACCGAATGGTTGAGTTGTTTGCCAACAAGACGTTTGGCACGAGGGACCTTGTTGCTCTTGTCGGAGCGCACACTACAGCCAAGCAGTTCGCCATCGACACCAACCGAGCCGGTTCGCCGTTGGATACGACTCCTGGGGTTTGGGATACCAATTACTACCGAGAAGTCTTGGCCGACTCACCTCCCAGGTTTTTGAAATATTGTCTCCAATGAAAGAGATCGGCCCACTGACGTCCTTCTAGTAATGTTTTTCGACTCGACAGCGACGATAACATGGCCAGGAGTGGTGAGCTGAGCACGTTATTCCAGACCTATGCTGCATGCAGAACCTCTTCCATCCGCCATTTGCCCTTGTGCTAACTTGTAACACAGGATACCTCACTCGGCCAGGGAACTTGGAATGCGGACTATGCTCGGGCTTATGTCCGTCTCAGCCTCCTCGGCGTGAACAACATCAACGACCTGCGTGATTGTACTTTCGTCCTGCCGAGTGCGATAACTAGCTTCACGGATTCAGATAGCGGCAACACGCGGGAAGACGACGAGGACTCAGCGGCCGGCGCTCAATATCATCTTCTGCAGCAATTGCGTTTAGGAGGAACAAGTTTGTTGATACTCTATACGGTCTTATTCTATAATAGGATAGCATAGGAAGCAGGCGTGCTTTCATGTGGTACATCGACTTGCCGCACAGGGCTTGGTTATCCATGTCCACAAATGTATTGCAGAAACCAATGGTGGTAATGGCCCACGGATGCAATTGAATCCAATCGGTGAATCGACACGATGCACGGGGTGTGGGTTATAACGGCTTCCAAGGACTGCCGCGGAAAGGGTTCCGGTTGCAACCCTGCCAGTATCTCCGCCGATTTAGGCAAGCCTAAGCACACCCTTCACCTTTGAACGAACATGAAATTCGTTTCAAGTTTCCCCGAAACCCCGAACCCCACGATGCCAACCATACGTATGCCAAGAAACAAGAGATGCAGTCCGGCGGACACTCTCGGGAGTGCACTGACGTCCGGAGATTAGATCAGAGTGGGGGGGAACCCCCGCGGGGTTCCCGCTGAAGACTTCATCCGGGAATCAAAAATAATTTCGGAAAAGAATCTAACATTCGTAGCTATGAACAGTAGCTGAATACAGTGGAGAAATAATGGGGCTTGCCGTAAGTTCCCGTCAAGAGGCCCAAGGGCTCTCGGCGTGTATCAACCCACGATTGCTTCGAGATCCAGCCCCTCGACTCCCGCCTCAAGGCCTTGGATCTCGCAGAAGAGCGCTTCCAGCGTGCAAGTGTGATCCTCACGATTATATTCCATCTGAACCTGGCCTTCATCATCCACACCGTAGAACGCAGAAACCTTTTTCTTCTTCTTCTTGACTTTTCTGGTTCTGACGCAACCACATGGGTCGTATTCGACGTTTTCGGTCTCGACGTCCGTTACATGATACCACGTTGGGTTTGAAAGCCTAGCTATATCCGCAGCCACCCAAGCAACGGAAATCCCATGAACAGGCCTGTGCTGCCTCGGTTGAAGAAGATCGACGACTTTTATCTGTCTGATTAAGGACCCAAGGAGCATAGAATCACACCCGTCGATGCAAAGCCCTGCATGAAGACGCTTGACGGCACCGTAGAGAGCATCCAACAGCATACCCAGGAGGACTTGCCTCTGCTCCTCCATCATACCTAACTCGCTCGTCAGTTTATAGCGGTGATTATGAAATCGGGGACGGGAAGATTAACTGATTATATCCTGATGGATCGGTAAGCCGACAGAGGGCACTTCGTCGCGAGTTTTCAGGATAGCCGTGCGGGTCGCCGAGCCGAAGGCGTCCTGATCGCGATATACGGAAGATATCATGATCCAGAGAATGAGCTCTCTGCAGTAGGTATCGGGAAGGGAACTCCTTAAGCTATCCATCCAGACAACGGAGAGGACATCCATGGACTCGTGACACTGTAGATAGTCTGTGATAACGGCTATCTTTGCTAGTAGCTCGAGATCTACAACACGGGGAACCTTGCGATTGAGGCCGTGGATGACGTTCATCACGATGATGAAGGCGTCAGGGTCAAAGAAGGTGCCGACATGCCAGGATAAAAGGCCATCTTCGTCCCTGTGTGTCGCCTCCTCCCACGCTCCGGAATACATCTTGCGAAGGTACGGGGATGCGAGCATCAGGTGCTTTGAAGACAGCCTGAGACGGTACTCGATTGGTGGTGTTATGGTTTGTACGCCATCCGTCTCGGTATCGGCTATATCTCCGAAAATTAGTGCCAATATTCCTAGATATTCCGTTGAAACTTGTACTTGCCGTTTTCTGTGCTGCTGACGTTCTCCTCCGTGTCATTGCCATCTTCGGTGGCCGGTCGGCCGCTATCACCGCCGGTGTCGGGCAGCTGTTGCTCCTCTACTTGGGCAGAGGGAGCAAAGGGGCCGCTTGGCTCGGAAAGTGTTGCCTGAACGTCACCATCTGGATCCACGTCGTACCTAGCCATGATTGTAATGTGAGCATGCAGAGGCTGTTTCAGCATAACTTCGAAGGTGGCCGAGAAGATCTTAAACCCCCTCCAAGTAGAATTTCAAGCGTGAAGGTAGACTATGAATTCCACGGTCTGTGAAAGCTTCCTTAGCATTTATATGCTCCATTCTCTGCCCGGCTGACACACCGGGCTCTGATCTGCTCTATTTTGCATCTGCCGGAGGCCCTGCAGACAAACCAACCTCAACCTTTTATTCGCCGCCGCACCTGCGCTGATGCCTTCGTGTAACACACATATACCCAGCGCGTCCCAAGCGCACTGCCGACTGCTGAGGGTACTACATTTCGTTGCTGCCTTATTCTGAGTTGTATTTTAGAAGCGGGGGGAATCGGAGCGCGTCAACCCAGACTGACGCCGAAAGGTCCTCACGCGCAATACCTCTTCACACTACTATTGGTTCCGGAGGCTTCAACCATCATTACCGCTGATTCCACTTACCTGTCAGACTAAAGGCTAACTGTCTATTTATACCCCCTGTAAAACTCCAATACCCCACTCCAGCGAGGCCCAGTAGCATAGCAGTGCCTCCACCGTCTCCCGACTACCAATCTATACAGCATTCTCTAGCTCCCCGCCGCGTACCTCAGCCCCCGCCTTGAGGAGGCCCGCGGCAAGATGCTTGGTCAGGAAGCGGATGCCATTCTATAGCGCGGTCTTACCCGCCCCATAAGGTCTACGGCACGTGACGAGAATCTGGGGAATCACTGGAAACAGCATTCCTGGCACCTTCTCACGTACTATGTCGGGAAAGTCAGGTAAAACGGGCAGCCTCAATTTAAAGGCGACATGCACATTTAGTGCGAGGTTCGAGCGTCGCTTGAAGTAAGAAAGTCAGTGGCGGATGCGCAGGATCAGAAGAAGCTAGGAAGAAGCACCGGAAGGTCAAGGTGACGACGATCCCGATCACGTCATCACCCGCAACGCACCTCGACACGTCAACCCTCTCCTCTCCAACCATCCAACCACGACCTCACCCACAGCTCCTCATCCCATCCCCCCGTCCTCACAATGCACACCCTCACAAAAACCCACGCCCGCCACTTAACCCTCCTCAACCGCCTAGGTCGCTGTCTAGCCTTCGGCTGCACCTCCCACCAAACCCTCCGCGCCGCGTCCCTCGCCTCGCGCCTCACCCGCGCCTGGCCGTCCGCCTTCCTCGCCGCCGAGGGTTATGTCCCGCCGGGCGAGGTGTGGCGCGTGGGGTCCGGGAGGGGGGACGGGCCGGATGGGGTGAGGGAGGTGGCGGAGGCGGCGAATCGGGGGTTGCTGGGGAGAGTGCTCGGGGAGGGGAGGTTTACGGCTGTTGGGGATGATGTGAGGGTGTATCCGGTTCCCGTGAGTCCTCTTCCCGTTCTGCCTCTTCCTTTGTCCGCACAGGATCTACTTCAGGAGATGCTCACCTCAGGACTCACAGGGCCTAAAGCTAAAACCAAACACCACACTGACCTCCCTCTCTCGCTTCGGCGAGGACGCATCACAAACCCTCCCCACCCTCTCCCAGATCCCCCCCGCCTGGTCCCCCGGAAACAAGTCCCTCCTGATGATGCAGTCCGCCGTCTTCTCGGCGGCGATGCGGCCCGTCGCGACGGTGCGGGAGGTGCTGAGGGTGGAGAGCACGGGGGCCGGGAGCCCGGAGGCGGGCGGGAGCGGGAACACAGAAGCCCTGGGCCGGTTCCTGCGCGTGTTCGAGGATGGGGTCCGCGCGGGGAGGGAGGAGGTCGAGGGGCTTGAGGGCGCGGTGAGGGAGTTTGAGAGGGAGACGTGGGATCGGGAGGGGGCGGTGGAGGACATGGGGAGTGCAAAGGGGTGAGCACTGGGGGAATCGTTGGGGGTTGGATGTAGTGTAAATGACTTGTAGCATAACTCGCGGAGCGTATATATAATACATTCCTTTTGAGGCGTTTGATACGAGGTGAGTCTTTCAATGGCAATTACCGGCGATAGCTCCAGTAAGCAGGCCTCGCCGCCGTCGCAAAGCAAGGCGAAGTTGGGGACGCGGGTGGAAATCGCTTACAGCATACCATACGGAGCGTAGACATGTATCACGTTTTTCCTCAAGGCGTCTTCCGTAAGGAGAGACGTTCAGAGGCAGTTGCCGGCGATAACCCCAGCAGACAGGTCCCAGCGCCGCCAAGCGAGGTGAAGTGTAAGACGTCGCAAATCCTCCGACTCTGGAAACACGCGAAACATGCACTTCCTGGCGCAATCAGCACCGCCTGCATCAGCCGTAAAACCCCTTCCCTCCCAAAAACCCCACAATCCAGTCCTAAACCGCGCTCTCGGGATACGACTCCCAATCCGGCAAGCTGTGGAAGAAAATAATGCGCCGCAGTGGCGTCTGGGCCCGGGATAAAGCGGGGCCGAGCAGTGACAGCTCGCGGGCGCAAAAACACCCCGCAGTCACGAATCCGGGGCGTGTTTTGCGTGCTCTACGTCGGGGGCGATTCGTCCAGGGGCTGAGACGCTCGTGAGAAGGGGCCCTTGGCTTCGTTTCGAGGATTTTTGGGGCGTTATAAGACGGGAAGAGCGCTCGCTGTTCTTGTGCTTGGAAGTGTAGACTTGATTTCAAGGACTTTGACCGTTGAGCAGCTGTTACGATTTGGAATTTTACAGGACTTTTTTCGAGGCGATACGAGGAAAGAAATATGGCCGCCAACACCATCATCCCGGAATTTGAGGCGGCGAACAGGGGCTACGTCGAGTCTTTCACCAAGGGGCACCTCCCCCTCCCCCCGGCCCGGTAAGAAGCAACCAGCATCCACAAGGGCACCCGGCCACATGGACAATTTCCTGACCTCGTACTCTTATACAGAAAGGTAGCCGTCGTGGCTTGCATGGACGCGAGGCTAGGTAAGTGATGGCAACGAAACCGGCGACTAACACCGGGGAGGCTTGGGAAATCGGAACGGACGCTAACACCGACCAGACCCGGCTAAGGTCCTGGGCCTGCAGGAGGGCGACGCCCACGTCATCCGCAACGCGGGCGGGCGCACCATTGAGGCCATCCGCTCGCTCGCGATATCGCAGCAGCTCCTCGGCACACGCGAGGTCGTCATCATCCACCACGTGCGTCCTCTTCCCCTCTCCCTCTCCTCTTCCCAGTCTTCCCGAACCTCTGGTAAAACAGAGGCTCTCTATTGCTCTACGCAACTAGAGAACAAACCCCGACTGACATATCGATAGACCGACTGCGGGATGCTCACTTTCAGCGATGATGATATCCGTGCCAAGCTCCACACCGACCTCGGCGCAAAGGCCGACCACGTCGCCTTCCTGCCGTTCTCGGACATAGCGGAGAGCGTGCGGGACGACGTGCGGATCGTCAAGGAGAGTCAGCTAGTGATGGACGTGCCGGTCACGGGGTACATATACGAGGTTGAGACGGGGAGGATTGTTAAGGTTGAGTAGGCTGGGCAAGGTGGAGTGTGGGTTTTGTAATCTTGTGTTTCAAGGTTGAAGGGGGTTTGTTCCCTTTGGAGTTTGGGAGTGGATACGAGGCGGGCGGTGAGGCGTGCGTGGAGTAGCGAAGCGGGGAGCGGTCCCGGCTGTTGTTTCTGGAGGTGTTCTGGGCCTGGAGCCCTGAGGAGCTGAGATGAGCGTGCGTCACTGTCATGAGTTTAACGATACCAAGAGCGCAACTGCATAGAAGAATCCCTTGAAGAAATATCAACCGACCGCTCGATGTGTGGCGATTCCCTCGCGTGGACCCGTAACGGGCGTGACGCCACTGCGAATGCGGTGAGTTAGAGAACCTACCGCCCTTCGGCGCGGCTTCTGTCTGCCCCGAAAGGGTTCCGTGCTGGGCATGGACTCCGATGGCCGCCACGGTGGAAAGGCCCGTGGTCGGGACTCAACACTGCCGCGGCGCGTCTTGGGTGCGATGACCTTGGGGGACGATGGCTTTCGCATACTTTGTGTTGGGCTGTCGTGAACGCATAGTAGGTGGACATGTTCGGCTCTGCGAGTCTAGATGCGCCGTCGTGGCCGAGGCCGGCAGGGCCCTGGTTCTTTCCGGCCTGTCTGAGTCTCTCGAGTGCCGGCGAAGCTCCGCCAGTATCTTATCGTCGCAGTGGAGGCGCGGGACGGGACGAGACTCACATTTGTAAGCATGAAGACCAAGGCTCCATCCTGCATCTGCCACCACATGCCAGGCGCCCGCTGATCCATCCCACAAACATGTGAACGTGACGCGAAATACGTTTGGTGGCCGCTGACCTAATCGCCCACACTTAGGGCAAGGTCACCCGCCCGCTCAAAATTCCCCCTCCCCACCGTTCCCAAACAGGCTAGCCCGGCTCCCGCCCACCGACCGGGCCCCAAACCACACACAGCCCTCTCTCTCTGCTGGTTCCGAATGCACCACTTGGAATTTTCGCCGATTCCCCCTTCGTCTCCTCGCCTGACGAACAACCACCCAACGACAACCCCCAACCCCAGAGCAAACTCCCCGATCCCCGCGGCGGTTTGATCTGTTGTTGACATCCCCCTTCCCCCCCAGCATCGTTTTTAATCAACGGTCTTCACGATGTCGAGTTTCGAGCCGGTTGTGAGTGTGCCCCCCGGGAGCGGCCGGGACGACAGCCTGCTGGATATTCGCCCCGAGGCACAGGATCGACGGAATTTGTCCTCGGGGAGGATGGTCTGGCGGGCAGTCGTCTGCGAGAGGCCTGGAGTGATTGAGAGGAAGAGCGCGCTGACTGGGAATCGCACAGGTCGTCATCGATGGCAAGGGTCACCTCCTTGGTCGCCTCGCGTCCATCGTGGCCAAGCAGCTTCTGAACGGTCAGAAGTGCGTCGTCGTGCGCTGCGAGGCCCTCAACATCTCGGGAGAGTTCTTCCGGGCTAAGCGTGCGTCTGCCCCAGAGCCCAACACCACACACGACAATCGCGAACCGACGCTGACTCCCTCACAGTGAAGTACCACGCCTACCTCCGCAAGATCACGCGTTACAACCCCACCCGTGGTGGTAAGTGACTCTCTCGACTGCCGCGACGACGCTCCCCACGGGACACACACTGACCGCCATTTCCCAGGTCCCTTCCACTTCCGGGCCCCCTCGCGCATCTTCTACAAGGCCGTCCGCGGCATGATTCCCCACAAGACCGCCCGCGGTGCCGCCGCGATGGAGCGCCTGAAGGTCTTCGAGGGCGTCCCCCCTCCCTACGACAAGCAGAAGCGCATGGTCGTCCCCCAGGCCCTCCGCGTCCTCCGCCTACAGCCCGGCCGCAAGTACTGCACCGTCGGCCGTCTGAGCCACGAGGTCGGCTGGAAGTACCAGGACGTCGTCGGCAGGCTCGAGGACCGCAGGAAGGCCAAGTCGGCGGCCTACTACGAGCGCAAGAAGGTTGCGCAGAGGCAGCTCACCGAGGCGAAGAAGTCGGCCAAGGTCGACGACAACACGGCGAAGGCTCTCGAGTCTTACGGGTACTAGGACTAGTCTGGGGCACGAGGGGAGGCTCGGGTGAAAGGGGGGCTGTTGTTACTCGGAGGACACTGTCTCTGCTGATTCGAAGGTCGGCTTGAAAAGGACCTCTGGGGGGGACGACGGCCCTTCTTGAGCTCGGGACTCCCAAAGACAAACGAGACCCATCCCTTCCCCCCCGGCCGACGGTCCAGCCCCCCCTGCTTTCGGTATTTTCATTAGATTGGCGTGGCAAGGTCTTCAACAAAGGGAATATTTTTTCATGCTTTCGGTTTCGTGCAGATGGCAAAAAGAGGAGGATGGATGGGTGTCAAATCCGGGGGGAAACAGGGAAAGGGGGACTTCTTTACAAGGCAAAAAGGGAAAACTGTTGTCGGGGATTCGGTGTTGCCAGGAGACGGGCTTTGTACTGTCGTGGATTGTGCATAGTTGGGAGTCCTGAATGAAAGTGCATGAAAGGATATGGGTTGGGGACTTGATGCTGCGTGTCACGGCTGTTTCGTGGATTGTGAGTTTGGTGGATGAGGGGTGAAATGGCGCCATTTGGCCCGCGTAGAGTGCTGCTGATTGCGAGGTACCATTTTTCCACACGCGTCATGATAGCTCCCGCTTGTACCCCGTAAACAACAACCCGCGTCAAGTACCAGTCCTCATAGCGACACACATATGTGGGCCCCCGAGCCAGAACCTCGACCCGGATTAAGTAAGACCCAACCTCACCTCACCTCCCCCCCGTACAACCATTCACGAGAGCGCGTCAAGTCCGAGCATGACGTTCCAGCCCACGAAGCTGGACTCGTTGAGCGACTCTCTTGATGCGGAGGTCAAGTCCGCTGAGATCCTGCTCTCGCGCCTCCAGTCTCTAGCGCCTGAGGAAGATGGGGATGAGGGCGATGGCGGGGCGGGGAGAGATGAGAGAGCGGAGAAGGTGGAGAGGTTGAAAAGGGCGGAGGGAGTGGTGAGGGGATACACCTCCTGGTTGGCCGACCCGTCGAAGGAGTTTGAGGTCGATTCGCATATCTCGCGGGAGGACGCGCCCGAGAAAGACGTGAGCTCCACTCACCTTGCCCTTTCTGATCTGTTTGTCAGTTGGGTTATGCTAACGCGGTTTGAAGCGAGAGGTTCAGGACATTGTGAGGCGGCCGTTGTTTTTCTCGCGTTGGATGTAGCTGACAGTTTAGATTGATGAGGTGGTGTTTCGGCAGAGGTACATCTCGAACCAACTCACGCTCCTCGCCCTCAAATCGTACGTCCCCATCCCTCTCCCCCTCTCACGAACTTCCTCCGCCCCCAACTCAATCTCGTCCTCCACCCCATCCGTCCATTTAACCCTCTCATCCCTTAAGCCCTACCCACAAAAACCCCTTCAGCCCCTCCTTAACCCCTCTTCAACGCCTTCTTTAACCCCCTCACCCATAAGGTTAGTTCAAAGCTGACCCCCACCAGTCGCAAACGCAAGACCAAAACCACCGGCTCCCGCATTGAAAAGCTGCAGTCTTACAACGAGATCAAGGACGTCGCGCAGGAGCTCATGGGCCTCGTGGCGGAGAACCGCGGCGTCATGGTTGGGAGGCTTTACGAGGGGCAGGAGTTTGGGGTCTCGGCGGAGGACTGATTCTCGACCGCTTCTCGATTATCCCCCGCCAGATTCGGTCCTCTGCTGTCGCCCGTCTTTACGGGCGCATGTTCTTTGGGGTTAGCCTCGTCCCACCTTCCACTCTTCGTCCTTCGTTTCGCACCACTTACGATGGGGACTGCGCAGTGCATGCATCAGACGCCCGTACGCCCCTGTCTGGTACGCTCACTCACAAATCACATGCATGAGTTCAATGTCGTTTATAATACCTCGAGAAATACACACCAACTCCCAAGCCATGGTATCTCCAACGCCACAAGCCAAAATCACTCCAACCAACTCCAACCGAACCAAGAGATGCAAAATCCAACAGTTCCCCTAGCCTCCTATCTCCCTCCTACCCTTGTCCCGGCCACCTACTCGCCCACCCACCAACCTACCCCATAAACCCCGTCACCACCCCCTCCTCGGCCCCCACCCCTCCCACCTCTCCCCCACCTCCTCCGCCAAAACCTCATTCCGCAGCCCACTCGGCCCCCTAGGCCCCGTCGCCAGCCTCTCGCGCCGCCGCTGGAACCCCTCCGACCTTAGGTGCTCCTGAATCCGGTAGTGCCGCCAGACGTGCGCGCCGGCGGCGTAGATGTCGTTGTACGACATCTCGAATTCGAGGAGCGTCTCGGCGGATGTGGGGGCCGAGGGGACGGGTGGCGCGGGGGAATCTCGTCGCGGTGTTGCTGTTGGGGAGGGTGTTGTCGTGGGAGAGGAGGGGAGGGGGACGTCGGATGAAGAAGGCGCGTCGAGGCCGTCTGAGAGGGGGGTGTGGCTACGGACGTCAGGAGAGCCGTCTGAGAAGACGGCGACGGAGCTGAGGTAGGCGGTTGTTGAAGCGT
The DNA here is from genome assembly GCA_017657125.1 of Scopulariopsis brevicaulis. Taxonomy (NCBI): domain Eukaryota; kingdom Fungi; phylum Ascomycota; class Sordariomycetes; order Microascales; family Microascaceae; genus Scopulariopsis; species Scopulariopsis brevicaulis. Next base: position 63,771 of record JAGFNX010000542.1, read on the forward strand.
CTTCGGCGTTGTCGTTTTCCGAGTCGGGGTCGCCTGTGTGTGTACTTGGGCTCTCCATGTCGGAGTCCTCGTCGGAGGCGGTCTCGGAGTCTGATTCCGACTCGGACCCATCCATATCCACATCTCCGTCCTCAGCCCAATCCTCATCCCCATCCTCGCCCTCGTCCTCAGACCCAGCCTCGGACCCCCCCTCCCCAATCATACTCCCACTCATCCCAACGTCCTGCTCCTCCCCACCCACACACTCGTCCCACATGACATCAAGCTGCATAGGATCAGTGTGATACCCACACCACTCGTCCCCCTCATCCCCCCACTCCCGCCCGCTGAACCCACCCTCCCGCACCTCGGTGAGCACCTCCTCCATCGGCAGGCTCAGCTGGCGCAGCTCGCGCTCGTCCTGCGCCGGGAGGGGGTACAGCGTCGCGAAGCGGAAGTGCTCCGCGTCGGAGATTCTGGAGAGGAGGGTGGCGCGGCGGCGGTTGAGGTTGTCTTGGTGGTTCCAGATCTCGTGGAGGCGGGCGGTGCGGGCTTGGGTGGACATGCTGGGTTGGCCTGCCGGGGTGTTTTCTGGGTGGGAGCTTGGGTTTGGGCTTTGGCTGAATGGATCTCGGTTGGGGCGCCGGGGAAGCGGCGACTTGATCTTGGTTGGTGAGGGTCTTGGTGGCCCCTTGTTCGGGCTTCGCTGGGAGAAGCGGCAATGCTAGACGCCTGATGCCAATACAATATCCAGAAGTGAGCTCGAGAGAAAGTCGTCTGCTATATCGAAATGAGGCTAATAGACAAAACGGATGATAGGAAAGCAAAGGCAATGAATAGTGAGCGATAGCTATGTCCTCGTGAGATGTGGGTGTGTGTATGAGAGAGGGAGAGGTAGAGAGAGAAGAGAAGCAAGTAAAGAGGCAAGGAAAGAGCAGCTAGCTTCCTGGATAAGTCGGGGATTTGGGGTTGGGGTTTAAGCATGAGCTAGAATGACGAGTGAAAGTTAATGCTGGGGCTACTGGTGTGCCCCCATGTGACTGCGAGTTAAGATTCGGGAGAAGCCCTAGGGGTGGTTCTTTTGACGATGCTTCCACGCGGTGGTCAGCCGAGGGCCAAAATGTATGTATTGTAGTGTATGTTTCCTGTTGCCTCTGCTGCGTTGACTGAGAAATATTGGCTTTACGGAAGGTGCCATGCCATCGTGACTTCCTCTTCCACAAAGAACCCCCAAATTCCCTGGAGATTGAACCCCCCGACTAGGATGTGAATAACCCCAGTACCCTTGACACTGGGGACCCAGTCCGATGTGCACTCCTGCCCATCGCAGCGTCCGTCTCTGCCAGATCAGGCTGTGCCTTTCTGGTGGATAGAATAGGGTTGGGAATGGGCGTCCAAGGTTTTAAGGTTGTCCGGGAGTGCCTGGGACCTGGTGACCTGGTGACCTGGTGCCATTGTGAGTGGTCCTTGGGATTTTGGGTTTGCGGGGTTTGCGGCGGGTGGGCTTCTGGTTTGGTTAGCCTGGAGTCTCTTTTTGTGCTGGGGTTGGGTGGGATGATAGGAGTAGTTACTACTGAGTGTACGTGTCAAGGTGCATCTAGCGTGAGTGGAAGGTACGATGGGCATGGCTGCCACAAACAACCTTTGCAGACATAATTGAGAATGTGTACAGTCATGTTCAATCTGACAGCGGGAGTGGGGATTTCAACGTCATGGACATATCTCAGAGTCCCTCTTTTATCCTACTCCAAGCCAGGTGAGTGTAGCTCATCCCATTTCCTAACCCCGTGTACCTCTCTCCCGGGTACCGTGTAAGTGCCCCTCCCCAAACCAACCTCCCCAACACACGAGTCAATCCCCCGTACGACCAACAAGCCCACCAGAATCCGATCTCTAAAGGATTTCCAGACCGTTCCCCCACGTGGCGTCCGGTCCGGCCCTCGCGCCCTCCATTTCCCCTCGCGTCGCACCGGGATCCGCTTGCGCCACGCCGCCGTCTCATTCGGCAGTGGTAAGCGAGATATGCGGGCTGGTGTAGATATCGCAGTGTCACCATGGAAATTCCAGGGCGAGATATCAGGGCAATCAGGGAAAGAATGGTTAGTGGAGGGAGGGTGGTGCCTTGGGATCCTCATGGCCCGTCGGGAGTTTGGTGAAGGGCGGAACGAGGAATGTGCTGCGGATTGTAGTCGGTTTAAACAGCATGCAAGGCATGAGGGACCGTAAACCAGCCCACTGGAAGCCCCCATCCCGATTTCCCGCCAAGTCTCCCCAAGCCGTGTCTCGGCCTCCTGCCTTTGTCGTCACACGCTCAGAAAACCACCCGACGTCGTCCCCGGCCAGTCCACGCATGCAGCCCGGATTCCCTCCCTGGATATACACAACTCCGGGGGCTGCGTTTTGTTTACGTCAAGGATTCCTTGGGTGGTCTCGACGTGCCCGTGCAATGGCGGGTTCTCATCTTGTGGATGCGGCTGTCGGTCCGAGATGTTCGTGGTTGGGGAAGGGGTGGATCTAGGGTTGTTGATGTGGCTCGGGTTGTATTTCTGCAGGGAGGGATGGATTCAGAAATGGGTGCGTTGTGCCCCGAGTGGGAACTGTGAGAGTTGACAGGTAGGGAGAGCATAATGTTTCGAGTCGAGGCAACTCCATTCGGGCTGGTAGAAGCAGGTCCCACGAGTCCTGTCGACATTTAAAACCACACCTGTGCTACGAGCAGGATCACATCTCGATTCCATCGGCATTCTCGTCCTGTAGCTCTCAGAACCCCCAGCTTCCCAGTCCCGATGTCTCAATCCCCTCTCACGTATCCGTCCAGAATGTCCTGTGCCACCCCAATACAGTACCTGTAACAGCGCCTGTTTTTCACATACTCACCTGGTACCCCCATGTCATGGTAGTACCTTCCGCTTTGTACCATCGACCCCCCCCCCCCCTCTTCCTCCTAGCTCCTTCTAGCCCGCCGTCAAAGCCAAGCAGGCCGCTCCCTCCCGAAACTCTGGTTTAGATCACCGCACCGAAAACAGGCTCCAGGCTCCACAGGCTTTCCTTCCCTCCCGTTGTCCTCCCCTCTCACCGCTCCTCTACAGCTCTTTTTGTTCCCGTGAGTAGGGTTCCTCGTGGCGAGGTCCATCCCGACATCCGGTTCCCGGTCCCTCGAGGTGCCATTGCTTCTTGCGTGCGCATGTTCCTGCAGGTCGCGTGTGTTGACTGCGGATACGAGGTCGAGCAAGGTCGGTGTAGGTTCTTGATGTCACGGCACGGGGGTGAGATTGGTGCGGATGTGTTTGTTTTGAGGGCTTCTTGTGGCTTCTTTATCCCCGAGTCCCCCGGCTCGCTCTTTTTATATTCTTCTACACGGGTTCGGATGCTTCTTGTCTCCCTCCATCTCTTATACTATAAAACCTTGCTTCCTCCTCGGTGCACATCCTCGAGGCCAGCCTACTAACACACGGCAGTTCGCTCACCAGTCTCTCAGGGAACCGTCCAGCAAGGGCACCGGCATCATGACCTCCAACGACGACACCATCGAGCTCAACCCACGAGACAGCAGTCCCCGGGCCAGCGCTCCCAAGACCCCCGAGCACCCCGAGTCTCCCGCCACCGAGACTCCTACAGAAACTGCCGTCAACCCCCCCGACACTGCCCTCGTCAAGTCCATCGTCCGAAAGTACGACATCCGCATCCTGCCCCTCATCTTCCTCGCCTGGGTCCTCTTCTACCTCGACCGCGCCGCAATAGCCCTCACCCGCGTCAACGGCATGGAGGCCGACCTCGGCCTTTCAGGCGCCGAGTTCAACATTGCCCTCATGCTCTTCTTCGCGCTGTACATCATCTTCAACATTCCCGGGAACCTGCTCCTGCGCAGGGTCGGCGGGGGCCGCTTCCTACCGTGCATTGTTGTGGCCTGGGGTCTCGTCACGACCTTCAGCGGGTTCGTAACTGACTTTGCGACGCTGTGTGTTACGAGGGTGCTGCTTGGGTTGACGGAGAGCGCATTCCTGGGCGTCGTGCTGCTGTACCTCGGCTTCTTCTACACCGAGTTCGAGCTCGTCTCCCGCGTGGGGCTCTTCTACTCGGGGAATGCCCTCGCCGGCGCCTTTGGCGGTTTCCTCGCCACCGGCCTCGGCCGCATCCGCTTCAAGGGGTACAACGGGTGGCCGTGGATCTTCTTCGTCGAGGGGATAATGACGGTCCTCGTCGGCATCGCCATGTTCGCCGTGCTCCCTAACTCGCCGCGCACCGTCAAGTTCCTGACGACGGAGGAGCGCGCCGTCGCCGTTGAGAGGATGCTGGCGCTGGACCGCCGCCACGAGACCCCCGGCGCGTCGGCCGCCGACCGCCGGTCAGGAAAGACGGGGCCCGACAGGGTCGACGAGGCGGGGCAGCCGATCGTGAGGTCCGACAGGCTCACGCTCTCGGCGTTTAAGCGCGCGGCGCTGAATCCAATTACTATCATGATGACGCTCGCGACGTTCTTCACGCTCGAGGCGCTGTACAGCTTCACGCTGTTCCTGCCGACCATAATCCTGGCCATGGGCCACACCGGCACGCGGCTCAACCTCCTGACCGTCCCGCCTAACCTCGTCGCCTTCTTCATGGTCATCGCCATCACGCAGTACAGCCAGTGGTCCGGCCGCAAGGCCCTACCCATGCTCGCCTCCGCCATCGTCGCGACGATCGGCTACCTGCTCCTCCTCGTCGGGTCGCGCGTCGGCATGGCGGAGGACGGCATGGGGCTCGCGGGCCCGCGGATGAGCGACAGGGCGGCGACGGTGCAGTATGTGGGGACTTTCTTCGTGGCGATTGGCATTAATGCCATTCCGCCCATTGCGCTGGCGTGGACGTGTATCAATGCTAGCCCGCATTATGTGAGGGCTATCGTTATGGGGGTTATTACGACGTTTGGGAACACGGCGGCGTTTTTGTCGTCGTTTACTTACATCAGGACCGAATCGCCGAGGTGAGTCCCCCATCCGTCTTTTCTCACCTACCTTGCTCCACCCCCTGCCTTTCGTGCTGCTTTCGCGAGGGGAGAAGACTGACGCTTGAAGGTATACCACCGGCCACGCCATCAACCTCGCCTGCTGCTTCGGGCTCATCGCCGTCGCGGTGACGCTGATAGTGTACATGCGCGCCGAGAACAGGAAGAGGGAGAGGGGGGAGAGGGATTACAGACTTGAGGGGGGCGAGAGGGAGGGGGTTGATAAAGAGCTTTTTGAGCTGGAGCTGGGGTGGATGCATCCGGGTCATCGGTTCCAGTTGTAGTCTCCCGGAGCAGAGATAGGGATTGGAGGGGGAATTTCATTGGAAAGAAGAAGGGGGGTAATTCTGGGAGGGATAACAGTCAGGTTGGTCTTCTTTTTTGTTGTTTTTGTTGATGGGGTATGGATCTGAGTGAGGGATCTTGTTTGATATATGATGGACGGGACGCTTGGCTCTGACGGTGGGCGGGTTAGTGCATTTATGAAGTAGGGGCAATATAATGACGGGTTTCATATGCGCCGCTGCCAACTCTTTCGGGTGTGCGATGATTGATACTCGTGCCCGGCAAGATTGCTTCCAAGGCTGGGTTGAGCCTGGCGTCAGCACCGGGATCCAGTCTTCCTCCGACGTCCAACGTGCTCGCCGCAGAGCAAGCCCGGCGTCCCCCATGTAAGCAGCCGAGCAACCACGAGCCACCTCGCCCCATCTAGCTTGGACCCCTTCCAGCCGCTCCCACGGTGTCAGCGCCGGACTTGTCGGGGTATATATCGGACTGCTTACCCCGCCTTACGTGTTGGCTGCAGACGGCGGGGGCTCTTGTATTGGTGTTTGGGGTCGGATATCGCCATCGAGCTCCTGAAGTGTCACTGCCTTGTCGTTCAATCCCAAAGCGACAATCCGATACGGCCCAGTCCATCGTGGGCGAAGCTTGTCGTTGTCCCTCATGCTGTTGTACTTAACGTCGTCGTATAACAGCACAAGGTCGCCCTTTGATAGCGGGGCAGCACGCCGCTCGCTCTCGTTGGCCCCGTCGGTGCGTCCGGCTACTCGCTTCCGGAACGCAGTAGCCTTCTTCGCTGCCGCCTTAATGTCATCCTCTTTCAGCCGTAAGACGCGGAGCCGGGCGAGGACAAGGTCCTCGGTGGGCGTTACCGCATCCCAGTCGACCAGCCTCCACGTCTTGACCCTGGACTCGATCTGCAGAGTGGGCTCATACCCAAAGACGAGGCAGAAGGGGGCTATATCCTGTGAACTGTCGAATATTCATGCAATCAGCTAGCAGAGCTAGATCCAGAATATCCGTCCATCCATTCCCTTCCTTGGCCCCGGACTCTGCGAAGAGTGTTTGCGATCACATTATGTAATATCAAGCTTCGTGTTAGCCTTTAAAGGGCGGAGAGGCCCGCGGTTGTTGCCGCGATGGATGACAAAGCGAAGGTCCCCGGTTAGATTAGGTAACTCGTCTTCTGATTCGTCGTCGATAGCCTGCTGCGCTTTCCGTAACGTCTCGTTATGGAAGATCATTACGGCTGGCGCATTGTGGTACGGGTACAAGACGTCATGTACGAAATAGAAGAGGAGGTCAAGAAGGCAACAAAACGTTGGAGAGATGTAAAATAATAGGAAAAGAGCGATAGAAAAGCCATATGTATTAATTTTTTTCTTTTTCAAAAGATTTCCTAAAAAAGAGAAAAAAAATGGGGTTGAACTTCCTCTGAATCTCATTTGATGCTCTCGACGCCCGTTTCCTGGTCTCTGGACTTGTACCCCGTTCGAGATGGACAATACAGTGTACATTGGGTAGCAGAATATAAGGCTGGCTTAGTGTCCTGAAATATGCACCCATTCACACCCAAAAATGGAAGTCCAGGCAGTGGCAAACGGATTCTGTGTGTAGAGTTGAGGTCAGTCTCGCAAGGCCGATGGGCCCGCCGAGCAAGAGGTGGTGGGGTCAGCAGAGCCCAGAAGAAGCCTGGAATCCCGCCAGCTGTAAGGCCACCCGCGGCCCCACTAATTCCCCGGAACGCCCCGCCAGCCAGGGGGCCTCGACAGGGGTCGAACCTCCGAACGTCCCAGACGCCAGATGGCATCACCGTCCTTCCCGCTTCTCCAACGCCTCCCCAACGCCATAAAAAAAAAAAAAAAAAAATGGGAAGTCGGATCCCCACCGTCCACGTACCACCACTCCCTCGCTCCGTCATAAGTAGCCGACCTTTCCTCGCTCGCTCGATTTCAACCGCAGTCTCTTCGTGAAGACAGCTAGCCAACGGGACCAATCAGCCGATCCGCCCTCTCCGGATTTCGAGACTGGTACTGCAGCGCGTTTCGTGTCGACGCTCGTGACCCTTGACTCCGTCGTCACAGGGGCTTCATTGTATGTACGGCATGCGGCCGGGGCTCCAAGGTGTCCCGGCCCTGTATTCCTCCCCCGCCAGCTGGTGTCCTGTATGATGCTGACATGTGGCCATGCTTGCAGCTTTCGACCGTCCAATCCTCGTCTCGCTTTCGGCCTCCCCGCTCGCACCACATCTACCGGCCGACACCGTCCTCTCGCGAGGAACAACTCTCCGTCACCGCCGCGAGGCCCCGTTCAACGACACCGACGACACCCCGTCCCTCGTCCCCGACTTGGTTCCCACCCGGGCACCAACCGGCCCCCCCGCAAAAGTGGATTCCCCCGTCCCCCCAGCGGCGCCCCCCCTCGCCCCAACCCTAACCGCGCTCTTCCCGCCCCCCCTCCAGCCCTACGTCGAGACGACGCTCACCCGCCTCGCCAACCCCCTGGGCGAGCTAGCCGCCGCTCTCGCCACCCACACGGGCCTCAGCCCCCCTGCCGCCCTCGCGACCCTCCTCTGCGCCCTCGCGCTGCCGCTCGCAATGTGGTCATACATGTCCAAGAAGCCGGCCCTTTCGCCCTTTGCCTCCATGAACAAGGGCACCCCGGATGTCACAGACGAGGACTACAGCTACATCACGTCCCAGGACCTGGAGAACCACAACGGTCCCCCCGAGGACGACGTCCTCCTCCTGCGGCACCGGGACCGCACCGAGGAGGCGCGCTTCCCGGCCTACTCCATCGGCGACGGGAAGCTAAAGGTCCACGATATCCGCGACCGCGTGGCGCTCATGCTCGACATCCCGCCCGCCGGGATCAGGCTGTTCTACAAGGGCCGCCAGCTAAAGGAGCCGGGAGCCCTGGCGCGGGACTACGGCGTGAAGAACATGTCCGAGATCCTCGCCATGGTCCGCGAGCGCCCCGGCGACGAGGGGTCCGGGGAGGACATCGTCGTTGCGGAGGAGGGCTCCAGCCGCGGGAGCAGCAGCGTCGGGGACAAGCCCAAGAAGCGCAAGGGCAAGGGCCGCAAGCCCAAGAAGAAGGCCCCCCGCGACGACGGGCCCTCGGACCCCGCGTTCCCGGAGCGCGAGGGGAAGCTGGATCAGCTGGACGAGATTGCAGCGCACTACGGGACGATTGAGGGGCGGTGTCTGCAGTTTACGCGGGACCCGCCCGAGGACCCTGGGAAGAGGGAGGATGAGCACCGGGCGCTTTCGGAGACGATCCTGCACCATGTTATCTTGAAGTTGGATGGTGTTGAGCCGGATGGGGATGAGGTGGTTAGGACGAGGCGGAAGGGGCTGGTGAAGCAGATGCAGGGGGTGTTGGAGGGGCTGGATGCTGCCAAGGCGTCGTGAAGTTGGGAGGCTTGATGCTGGGTGGGATTGTGGTGGGGGGATCTGTGTGGATATTGCGGTGGTTTACTTCTTGTTTTGCATTAGATATGGCATTTGGAATCTCGCATCTGACGACGTACGATGGTGGATGTGGAGAGAATAAGATACGTTTAATGTGAGGGCTGAGCAAGTTCCCGTTCCCCGTGTCATCTTGAAACCGTGCCGTTCTCTCGCACGAGGGCACGTGGAAAGTCTAGTTTGACGTCTACGAGATCTGATGGGCTGGTGTATCAAAACAATCCGAGGGCACCTCGCCCATGCTCTCGGTCCCAAAAAGACACAACCCCTTCGGCTTCTGGAATATTCGCCCGCGCACTCACCGTCACGAGTCGCCTTTGAATTACCGCGGGCTCTTCTGAATGGAGGAAACGTAGCGGAGGATGGAGGTAAGATACTTACACTCCAAGCCCACGGAGAACTGTTTACTAGAAAGAATAGCCCTTACATCACCAACCTCGGCGGCAGAGCCCATCGACGCCGGCTGAGTCGCCTGCTGCGTCATGTAACTCAGCTACCAGCTTTCCGGCATCGCGGAGGGTTTCGTGTGGACTCTCGTCGCCATCGGCGTCAACCTAATCGTCATGAACCTCGTTCCAGGGGTGTTTATACGCGTATCGCCCGCTCGACGACCTCGCATATGACCACGTCGGGGCCGAGGAGAGACCATTTGGATGAATTCCGTCGAGTGACGGTTCGACCGGGAAGTCAATGTAGAGAGTGTCTTGTTTTAAGCTAGATGTAATGCTGTGATGGGTGAAGTCCGTTAACTGAACAAGTCGAAGGATGGTCAATATCTTGGAGCAATGTTATTCGTGGATCTACAAGGGTCCATTTTATCTTCTAGAAATAGAAGCGAGGGATCAATCAAGTATACTGACTGGTTCCCTGTGTGTTTCGGTCACGTCCCCGCGCTCTGCGCTGTGATGTCACGGGCCGCTAAGTTCGGAGATTCTTCGCCGGAGACGGCCCCACCTGGCACTTAACAGTCAGCCGCCCTGCTTACTCATGCCCCTTGCCCCACCACCGAATGCCACCGGAGCGCCCAGTTCAGCGTTAACCTGTCGCAACGGTCTCCCGGAAAGCCGTCTGTCTACCTTCATCGCAGTCCGCGCTCGACAATCCGGATACCCCCAGGACCAGGGCCTTTAATTCGGGCAACTCCCTACGAATTAATAAGACTCAACCGCTCGTTCCAACTCTGCTACCGCGTCTGTCCGTTGTCACCAGCTTCTGCGAACGCGGCTCGCGCACACTCCGATTCCACTGCGACTGCGATGTACTGCCGCGCCCGCCGCCCCAGATGATATCGTTCTCTTAGATCCCACCAAGACACTCTCTCAACAACATGCCCGACTCCGCCCCTGCCACCTCGGTGCACTCCTCCAACCACCCCGACTCCACCCACACCCCCCAGTCCCTCGCCGGCGCCCTCTACGACCGCCGCGCCGAGTACGTCCGCCCGCACCGCATACGCCTAAAGATCGGCACCTGGAACGTCGCCGCGTGCCCGGGGACCGACAAGGACCTCGCGGGGTGGTTCGTCGACGGCCGGGGCCTCGACGAGGCGCTCTCGAACCTAAACGTATCGCCGGGCGCAGACGACGACGTCGCGCATGATGACTCGAGCGGCGGTGTGCGCCTCGTCGGCGGCGACAAGATCGGGCTGTACGTCCTCGGCCTGCAGGAGATTGTGGACCTGGGCCTCGCGAAGGAGGCGTACAACCGCATGTACGCTGGTTCGTCGCCCATGGACAAGTGGCGCGACGCGCTCGAGGCCGCCATGCCGAAGGGCTACGAGCTCGTCGCCGCGGAGCAAATGTCGGGCCTCGCGCTCCTGATCTACGCCTCGCCAGAGGTCGCTCCCACCGTCACCTCCGTCAGCACCTCGCAGGTGGGCACCGGCCTGCTGGGGTACATGGGCAACAAGGGCGCGATATCCACGCGCGTGGTCCTCGGCGAGACGACGCGCCTCGTCTTTGTCAACTCGCACCTCGCGAGCGGGCCCGAGCAGACGTACCTCGACCGCCGCGTCTGGGACGTCGCGCAGGTCCTCTCGAGGACGCAGTTCGAGAGTGTCGCGCAGGGCGGGGTGAAGGACGACGACCCGGAGAGGATCGGGGATGAGGACTTTGCGTTTTGGTTTGGGGACCTGAATTTCAGGGTCGATGGGCTGCCGGGGGATGATATTCGGAGGCTGCTGAGGCTGCATACGCTAGGGGAGTACGACGTGTCGGGGAGATCGAGGCGCTCGTCGGAGGAGCTTGGGGAGAGCGTTATTGTCATGAAGTCCGTGGACGGGGAGGACGACGACGTGACGGACCGCAGCGCGAGTCCGTCTCCGGATCACAGCTTCGACACGGCCGACACCTCGCTCCCGGACCCCGACGACTTCCTCCCCAAAGACGACGACGACGACGACTTCCTCCCCGACCCGCACGAGGACCCCGCCTCCCTCCAAGCAACCCTCGACTCGATCCTCCCCCACGACCAGCTCCGCCGTCTCATGAAGTCCAAGAAAACCCTCCACGAAGGCTGGCGCGAGGCCCCCATCGCCTTCCTCCCGACCTACAAGTACGACGTCGGCACCGTCGGCCTCTTCGACTCGAGCGAGAAGAAGCGCGCTCCGAGCTGGTGCGACCGCGTGCTGTACCGCACGCGGCGGGACCTCGAGTCCTACCGCGAGGGGGTCCGGGAAGAGGAGGAGGCGCGGCGGCGGGACGACGAGATGAGGGCGCGGGGCGTTGACGCCGCGGCCGAGGACGATGACGTTCTGTTTGCTTATGACCCCGATACGGATGGAAGGGGGGGCCCGCCGGTTGTGGAGTATGATTATGACGAGTACGAGGAGGAGGCGGAGGAGACGGTCACGACGGTGGAGGGGTTCGCGGATCGGATAAGGCTGGATGTGTATACCTCGCACCAGAAGGTCACGTCGTCGGACCACAAGCCTGTCATCTCGCTGTTTACGCTCGACTATGATGCCGTTGTGCCGGAGCTCAAGGCGGGGGTTCACGCCGAGGTGGCGCGGGAGCTGGACCGCGCCGAGAACGAGGGGAGGCCGAGCGTCACGATCGTCGTGGAGAGGCAGAACTCCGGCTCTGGTAGGAGAGATCATAAGGCCGGGGAGGACGACTCGGTTGATTTTGGGGACCTGGCGTTCCTTGGGAGGCGGACGTGTTCGCTGATGGTCGCCAATACGGGCGGCGTCCCCGCGACATTCTCCTTTGTGGATAAGCCGTCCGTGGAGGACGGGTCTGGCCCCCCCGCGTGGTTGACGTCCGGCTTCCTTTCGGCGGAGGAGACGGGGCAGGAGGAGCTGGGGCGGGAGGTGACGCTCCAGCCCGGCGAGACGGCCGGCGTGCTACTGCAGGCTCTCGTGGAGGACCTGTCGCTGGTACAGTCGCTTAACCGCGCGGAGACGACCCTCGAGGACGTCCTGGTGCTGAGAGTCGAGGGTGGGAGGGACTACTTTATCCCCGTGCACGCGACGTGGCTCCCCACGTCCTTCTGCCGCTCAGTAGAGGAACTCGTGCGGATCCCCGCGGGCAGTATCCGCTCATTCGTCGAGAAGGAGGGGATCAAGGGCAAAATACCAAGCGAGAAGCCCGTGCAGTGCGCCGCGCCGCGCGAACTTCTCCGGCTGACGGAGGCGCTGGAGAGTCTCCTGGAGCGGGCAGTAGCAGACGAGAACATGCTCGAGGGGTGTGAGATCCCCCGAGACGACGGCTGGCCCTTTGAGGCGCCGTCCCCCGCGCGGGAAGAGGACAAGGCCTCCCTCGTCGCTGCTCTCGACCTCGACGAGTCGCTGGTAAAGGCTCTACCCGTCGAGCAGCCCGCCGTTCGGAATGTCGAGGTCATAGCCGAGCTCCTCCTCGTCTTCCTGCGCTCCCTGACAGACGGGATCGTCCCCGCACACATCTTCCCTCTACTTCCTACACCCACGAAAGAGGTAGAGGATACAAAGGCAGCCGTTCTCGATGCTCTGGCCTCCGCGTCGCCCAGCCACAACGTCTCCTTCGTGTTCCTGGCCGCAACGTTGGCGAGGGTGGTGGAGGCTGTGCCGCGGAACCAGAGGAGGCGGTTCTCGAGGGTGTTGAGGGGGGACGGGGAGAGGGGGCGGGGAAAGGTCGCGGGTGTTTTGGCGCCTGTTGTTTTCCGGGTTGGGGTGAAGGAGGGGGAGAGGGCCAAGGCTTTGCTGGAGGTGTTTTTGAGGAGGTGAGGGGGCTCGTCTCCTGCCTCGGGTTGCTTCCTGTCTGGCGCTTGTTTTCTAGCAAGAGTCGCTTTCTCTGGGGTTGTTTATTCTTTGGTGGTTTGGGCAAGTTTAGGGGTTGCTTTGATGTTTAGATTGACATTTTCTTGTATGGCAAGGGGCGAGGGGCATCGGAGTCATGGTTTTTCTTCTTCTTTTTTCTTTTCTTTTCTGGCTTAGGGATTAGGGAATTGGGGATAGACTGGACGGATCTTGGGCTTTCCTCTTTCAAACGATATCAAATGTATCGTTTACTCCGCTGGGACGATGTTTCCTCTTATTCTTTTATTATGACACTGTCCCCAATGTCTTCCGCGATACCGTCCTCCCACTACCGTCCGTCCCCTTCAATCCCGAGCAAAACGTGAAGAGATAAAACAAAGGCCGTTCTGAAAAGCACCCACCCTTCTCACAGGGTTAAGAAGTTATCCATCCGCGATGGCTGGTGCAAAAGCCCGGATGACGATGCCGCCACCTTCCCTGATATCGACTTCGGTCCGACGCTTGACGACAGTTTCCCTATTCCTAGCACGACAACTCAGGAGGATGAACGCAGCGCCAAAGGAGGCGCTCCCCGACCTGACAGATCCCATATATTGCGCCATCCGCGTTGAATTCAAATGGAGGAGGCATCGTGAAGGCGTTGACGGCTGAAGGAAGAGGAAGGATGCGAAGGCCGGGATCGAGCGAGAAGAAGGAATAAGGGCATTAAGAAGAGCAGGGTAGAGGGTCTGAAGCAAGTGCAATGCACTAAGAAGGGAGTCGAGAAGTACAGGCACGAGGTGCCATCCATAAGCCTCCTACCACTCCTCGCCGCCCGAAAACTCCTTGAGCTGCCTAGCGGAGGGAGAAGGCGTTCGAGAAGACGGTCTCCGATGTGAATAAACATTAGTCGCTGGTACGTGCCAACCGTCGTAGGAAGGACGAACATGATGCGGCCGTGGCTCGCCATGCGGCTCAGTTTGAGCGAGAGGGGTGTGTAAGCCGCGTCCACTCCCTCGTAACTCGCCAAGGTATCCCCGAGAGCCATCCCTGGGAGCGCCCGACGTCTCTGCCCCCCCGGACACTGCAAATGGAGATTGGTCAAGTGGGTACCCCCTGAGGAACGGCGCGCGCAAGCCAAGTCAGACGCATCGATGCGGGACGCCTCATCGGTCATAGTCATTAGGGCCAGGTCGCCGCCCCTGAATCCATACTTGTCTGAGGGAAGCGAAGGCCTGTTTGTCCGGGAAACCCCTCGTACGCTACGGGCCCGGACGGACATGGAGAATCTCGACATCGGTCAACCACGCCAGTCGGCGTCGCCGGTGAGGTCCTCGCCATTCTTCCCGCTGCCCCCTTCCGCGCTGTCTTTCACACCCGGGTCCCCGATGCCCCCTGGCGGGTGGCCGATATCCCTTGTGCCGCCGCCAGTTCCCCCTGCTCCTCCTCAGTCGCAGGGTCCTCGTCGCAGCTAGCGACCTAACCGAGGACAACATGGTGGGCGAGGAGGGGGCCATTCAGGTCAAGGGCGCGGGCAAGCAGGTCCTCCGCCGCAACAGCCCGAACCCCGTCGGTCCGGCCGGAATCAGCCAAGTGCCCCTCCGTCTAACATCAACTTCACCACCCCCTACTGGATGGAACCATACCGGATCATGGACTACCGGGAGGATGATGGTACTCGCCATGAGTCACACATGTCCAACGTCTACAACAAAGAGGTCTGGAACTGGCTCGTGCGCTACGCGTAGGAGAGATAGAGGCGTCAGTAAGGTTCAAAAGGGAGTTTCCATGTCTTTCAATCGGATTCTGCACTGGTTTCTTTTTCTTATGCCTTTGAAGGTTGTTTCTTGTCTTCTGGATGGGGGGACGTTCGAAGAATCTCTCTTGTGGTTGTGAGGGCCGGCCGGGGCGTTGTGTTAGTTGTTGACGAGCGGAAGGACGATTTAGGAGGTTGAGACGGAGGTATAGAAGTCTCCCGGTTTGGGAGCACTTCTAGGGGGAGGGATGGATTGGGGTGATCTTATAGAACAAATATGCGCCACTTATATCAATCACATCTCCTCGGTCGAAGGGCCGGAGTGGCCAAGCCGCGAGATACATCGTGAGTCCGCCCCAGGCCGGATGCGATGTTGGCCCGTGCAGGTGACTCCATAAACGTAATCTACCGAGAATATCTAAATATCGTGATGAGACGCCTAGCTCTCGTGCCTATCCATTGAAACGTAAAGATGACAATAACTTTATATAGAATAATAGGTTACTATTATTAACTTTATTTTGATATTAAGCGATTATTAAATATATTATCGGTCGAAAGTCGGAGGTCCGTGCATCTAAGACTAGTAAGCAAACATGGTGCTGCGGGAGGCAAACGGGCCGCCGGCCCCGTCCACTCAAACGGCGAAAACAAAACGGGGTCACGTCTCGCCAGGCACCGATTTTGTTTCGATTTTCGACTCGGCTCCACTTCTCAAATGGAACGACACCTCGTCTCCTGCGGGGACATGCTCGGGCCTGGCAAGGCCAGTGGCCACCAAGTATTGAAACGTCATGCGACCAGGCGCACATCGTCTCATTTTCAACCTCTCGCTCTCCAGGCCCGTTTATCGGCTGTCCGCAATGTACGCACGTTTACCTCTAGCAGCCATAGCCGACTGTGCGCCCGACGCGCTTGCGTACGAGGCACGCTTGTCTTGATCGTTCCGTGGAACGCGACTAGCCGCGCGCCTGCGTCATGTTGGAAAACCGGGGTGCGGCGGGCCCCATGGCGCGCCGACGCCCAGCACCATGGCGGGAAGAGAGGCCCCAGGGAAGCACTTCTGTTGACATTTCTACGGATGCAGCACGACGGCGAGTGTGTGCGTCGCCTGTGTCCTTCGTGCATAGGGGCCTCTTCTATCGGAATCCAGAGGGTCGTATCGCCGACATTCCGAATACACCCAACATGGGATGGATCCACAGGCGCCCATGATAATTTTGCCTGGTCATCCCGCAGCGAAAGGCGGGGTAATTACCTGCTGCCATTCGTGAGTAGAGCCGGCACAGCCCTCTCTTAGGCGATCAAGCCGCACCTTCGGTTTTCCGCCCAACCCCGCGATGACCGCCGCAGGGTGAAGCTATCACCCTTTTTGTCGTCGTCCTTCTGAAAGCACCTGCCTAAACACTCGTCTTGCCACAACTGCATTTGTCCGAAGCCATGACAGACAATCAGAAGGCGCCCAGGCGGCTGAGGGACCTTTTTAAAAGACGTCGCGCAGCATCACCGGCCCCACCTGCCACGCCATCTACGGGTATGTCAAGGTTTGGCGCCGCATTGCAAACCACCTCGAAACTCACAGTCTCTAGAAGAGATCCAGTCATCCGGCCGGGGAGATGCGAAGCACAGCGACTCGAAAACGTCCTATATAGCCGAGCCGACGGCGACCGTGTCCACGGAACAACAGACCCCTGACCTATCCGAGCGACTGTGGAACGCCGCGTACGACAGCGTTGAGAGGGACGATGCAGACCTCGTCGAATCGTACGTAAAAACGTTAAGAACAGTTCTCGGCGCCGACGTAAGCGTCACTCCTAGCACCGACATCTCGGCCGAGCTCCACGACCCGAAGAAGCGACAGATGCACATGAAGAAGCTGGTCGAGGAAGGCCAGGCGAAGATCTCCAGGGCGTCCAAGGTCACGACCCGACTCGGCGAGGTCGCCGATACTATCCTGTCCGTCAAAAGAATAGTTGACGTGGCCGTCCAATGCGAACCGCAGGCTGCGCTTCCATGGGCCGGTGTTTGCGCTGGGCTGCAGGTAAGTAGTCGTTCTTAGGACACCCTTTTTCGTCTGGCCTGACTAACATGCGTCTAGATTCTCCTGAATCCTGTACAAGCAGCAAAATCCAACCTCGCCGGCATCGCATATGTCATCTCTAGGATGGACTGGTACTGCGCCTTGACCAAACATCTCCTGAAAAAGGACAACATCGCCCGCGTCAACGAGTTCCAAGCAGTCCTAGACCGGTTAGAGGAGTCCGTCATCAAGCTCTACAAGGCGCTTCTTCTATACCAGATGAAGAGTATTTGTTCGTACTATCGCAACCAGGGGCTCGTCTTCCTCCGCGGTATGTTGAATTTGGATGATTGGGATGGTGATCTACAGCGCGTCACGGACGCAGAAAACGTCATCAGAAACGAAACGGCCCAATACTTCCAAGAGCAGACCAAGGCAGACCTAGGAAAGCTCGTCGAACATGGCGAGGGAATAGAGAAACGTCTCGGCGACATCCACCAGACGCTCCGGGACTTCATCTCCTTGCAGAAGGATATCCATAGGGACGAAATGGAGTCTGCGTGCCGCCGAGATCTCCGCGTCGTGGATCCTCAGGACGACATGCAGCGGATCGAGAATGATAAGGATGAGCTACTCGACGATGCGTACAAGTGGATTCTCCATACCCGGGAATATGCATCGTTTACGAACTGGAACGATAACGGGGAACATCCACAGCGCCGGTTGCTTTGGATTAAGGGGCACGCAGGTACGGGGAAGACAATGCTGATGATCGGCATTATCCGCGAGCTATCCCACCAGCCCGTCGCCTCGGCGCGGGCGCTCACCTATTTCTTCTGCCAAGGCACAAATAAGGCCCTGAACAACGCCACGGCCGTCCTCCGCTCTTTGATCTGGCTTCTTCTTCTCCAACAGCCGTGTCTCATATCGCATTTACTTCAGAGGCACAAAGACTCGGGCGCAAAACTCTTCAATGAGGAAAACGCCTGGCCGGCTTTATCCGACGCATTTCGGAATATGTTGAAGGACCCTCGGCTGTTGCCCGTCTATTTTGCCGTTGACGCGCTTGATGAGTGTGCAGAGCGGCGGCCAGAACTTCTCCGTCTCATTTCGACTTCCCTTACTCTCTCGCGAAAGGTGAAATGGCTGCTTTCTAGCCGTCCAGACGTCGACCTTCTCGGCGAGCTTAGGGATCCCGCAACTCACTCCCCAGATGCTTCAGAGACCCTTATTGAGCTGGATACACAACGCCTGGTAGATCCAGTCAACGCATACGTCGAACACAAGCTCAAAGCCCTCCAGCCCAAAATAGGATACAATGATGGCATTTTGGCTGAGGTATCATATGAGGTCCGTCAACGAGCAGGGAACACCTTTCTGTGGGTAGCTCTCGCGTTCAAAGCACTCGGGACAGTGCATGGGGGATACGCCATCGACCTCGTTAA
The DNA here is from genome assembly GCA_017657125.1 of Scopulariopsis brevicaulis. NCBI lineage: Eukaryota > Fungi > Ascomycota > Sordariomycetes > Microascales > Microascaceae > Scopulariopsis > Scopulariopsis brevicaulis. Next base: position 81,920 of record JAGFNX010000542.1, read on the forward strand.
AGATATGCCTCCTGGACTGTCGGAGTTATATGATCACATGATGACCCGGATCGAGAATGGAAAACTGATACAACCCGAGGACTATAAAAGAATTTTCGCGGTTACCTCTCTTGTATTCCGCCCGCTCTCTCTTTCTGAGCTTTCCCTAGTCACTGGTTTGCCATTCGATATTGTCGAGACGGCTATTAAAATGTGCGGCTCATTCCTAACACTCACGGGGGAAACGGTCAGCCTGATCCACCAGTCGGCCAAGGACTACCTGGAGACGAATTACGAGTCTAGACTTCAGCCGGCTGGGACTGCTCAAGGGCATGCGGACATCGGCAGGCACTCGATTGATGCGATGTTCACAATACTCAAACAGAACATGTACAACCTCGACTTCGACTTCAAACCAAAGGACATGACTCCGCCTCATCCAGATCCATTGGCTCCAGTACGATACTCGTGCGTCTTCTGGGCCGACCATCTCTGTTCGGAGAGTCCAGAGTGTCAGCGAGAGTTGATGGATGACGGGCCAGTTTGGAGGTTTTTGAACGAGCACTTCCTCCGCTGGCTTGAGAGTTTATCTCTCCTAGGGAAGCTCTCAGACGGTGTGCTGTCGATAAGAAAGCTTCGAAATGTTATTCAGGTATGTTATGACGTCGGAATAACAGCTTTTTACTGATCCTCCTAGTCACAGCCAGATACCAGCCCTCGCCTCGCTAAGCTGCTAGAAGACGCAGAAAAGTTTGTCCGTGGCCATGGATCGATCATAGAGCGGGCTCCGTTACAGACATATGGCTCCGCACTTGTGTTTAGTCCGACGATGAGCGAGGTTAGAAATAGACACTGGAAGGAGAGGCTGTCATTTATTAAGACGGCCGCGGGCATTAGAGACTACTGGGGCGCGCACCAGCAGACGCTCGAAGGGCATAGCCACTGGGTCAGCACCGTGACCTTCTCGCCCGACGGCAAGACGCTCGTATCGGCCTCACACGATCATACTATCCGGCTCTGGGATACGGTGATGGGCGCGTACCGGCAGACGCTTGAGGGGCATAGCGGCCCGGTTAGCGCCGTGGCCTTCTACGGTAAGACACTGGCATCGGCCTCACACGATCATACTATCCGGCTCTGGGATGCGGCGACGGGCACACACCAGCAGACGCTTGAGGGGCATACCGCCGAGGTCGCTGCTGTGGCCTTCTCGCGTAATGGTAAGATACTCGTATCGGCCTCAAACGACTATACTATCCGGCTCTGGGATGCGACGACAGGCACGCACCAGCAGACGCTCGAGGGGCATAGCCACTGGGTCAGCGCCGTGGCCTTCTCGCCCGACAGCAAGATACTTGCATCGGCTTCGGACGATTATACCGTCCGACTCTGGGATACGACGATAGGCGCGTACCAGCAGACCCTTAAAGGGCATAGCGCCTCAGTTAGCGCCGTAGCCTTCTCACCCGACGGTAAGATACTCGCATCAGCCTCAAACGATCTTACCGTCCGGCTCTGGGATGCGGAGACGGGCGCATACCAACAGACGCTCGAAGGGCATAGCAGCCCGGTCAGCGCCGTGGCCTTCTCGCCTGACAGTAAGACACTCGCATCGGCCTCATACGATTATACCGTCCGGCTCTGGGATGCGGCAACGGGCGTATACCAGCAGACGCTCAAGGGACATAGCGCTGCGGTTACTGCCGTAGCCTTTTCGCCTGATAGCAAGACATTCGCATCAGCCTCAGACGATCTTACCGTCTGGCTCTGGGATGCGGCGACGGGCGCGCACCAGCAGACGCTTAAGGGGCATAGCGCCTCGCTCACTGCTGTGGCCTTCTCGCCCGACGGCAAGACGCTCGCATCAGCCTCATACGATCTTACCATCCGGCTCTGGGATGCGGCTACGGGCGCATACCAGCAGACGATCGAGGGGCATAACACCTCGGTTAGGGCCATGACCTTCTTGCCCGACGGATATCTCGAGACTGATCGAGGACTCTTAAGTATAAACTCGAACCCCGACGCCACGAGCTCTTCTAGAGACTGGAAATCAACGTGTAGGAGCCTGTCTGTTAGCGGCGAATGGGTTGCTAAAGATGGAAAGAAGCTGGTCTGGCTTCCTCCTAATTATAGGGCAACATGTGTGGCACATTATGATGGTATACTTGCCTTGGGGCATGTCACTGGCCAGGTGACATTCTTATATTTCTGATGTCTCTGTTTAAAAGGAGGGTCTGGGAGAGATGGTTGCTTTATACACATGGTTTTCGTCACTAATACATCAAAAGTACTGCTTGTACTTCTTGCCTTTGCCTCTCTACCATTACTTAGCGCTAGCGGGGAACTCGTGCACCTCCCGTAGGTTACATACCAGAGCTGACTCTTAGAAACTTACAGGGTGTCGAATTACGATAAAGAAAATTCCCTTGCCGGGTCTCCGTGTTTCATACGGCACGTACGGTTCGCGTAGTTCGCGGAGTGTGTGGCCGACGACTTGGTATGGCTTTCGCTGCGGTGGTATTGGCACGATGACCGCCCTTATCGTTCATGGAGGAAACATCGGATCGTTCAAATGGTGTTTTGCCCTTCTAAATCTTCTCTAGCAGTTTGACAGCAAGCTCCTTCTGCCCGGAAGCTTCCGATGCCCGGGCAATGGCATTGCCGACGGGTACAAGCTCACCTTTCAACTCCCTATCGCGGAGCATCTCTCAAGCTCGTGCATGCGCTCCTCCGGCATCATTCGGTAGTACGTATCGAGCGCACAGTCTCCTTATATCCTATGCCTTCGGTAAAGCGCGGCCGTCCCCTGACCTTTTTTGCCCTAAGTGATAGAGCGGAACTAATGCATATCTTCTTAATCTTGTGGTAACTTCGATCGGATAGAGAGGTGAGAAGGGTCTTCTAGTAGAGCCGGAACGTATTAAGCATTGTGCGGCACGTAAGGTTGGTTGCGTGAAGATCGTCCATAGTCAGATGCTTGAAAACATTGAGTGTGAGCTCTAGTGAGTGAGGGCGTGATGGCAGGCATCCAGTTTCTCGCGTTCCGCAGAGGTCAGACTGTCATACCCCTGAAATAGGGGTAACCTCATTTCCATTGTACGTACAAAAGGGGGGGAAGCCCCTGCCAAGAGATAATACAACTTCTTCGACACTGATCAGGAAACCACAAGGTTGTGAGGGCGTGTGCGTGAGAGCGGGAGTATGTGTATGTGTGTGTGTGTATCAGAGCAAATCGACTTATACGACGACTACAACCCCTCGATCAGCAGAGACCTTATTGTCTACCGTTTGATATCGTTATCAGGCGTTAGCCAAAGGGCCGGTCAGTAAATCATTAAAGTCTCAGAGAGATCCGAGAAGGGACCGTGCCGCGACGAGTATATGAAAGGAAGGATAAGAGAGGCAGTCTTGCTGCATATGTTAGCGCGACACAACGAGACGAGTACGTCCCTTCACGACTAGTGATTTAGGCTGCGTGACGAACTACCTTTGGTCAGTGAACCCCCTTTGATTAGAGGAGCAATGGAGTGGCGGGTAAAGTGCGACGAGGCGGTTACGGGGTCAGGGGTCCCGGAATCGCGGTTTGGTGAAAGGAGAGATCGGGCCCGCGTGGGACAAGTCGCCTCACGCGTCTTCACTAGTGGTAACCCGAATAGCGAGTCTTTAACGGTTTTCTCCTGGGGCTCTATGACGGCGATGAGACAATCTCGACGGGGTATAGAACCAGCAGAAGAGGTGCAGGGGATGACGACGACTAATAATGATGGGAGAGAAAGGGGTTGAAAGTCAGCAGAGCGAGCGTGTAAGATAGACGCGAAAGGAAAATGCGTTGAGTGCCGCGGGCAAGCGAAAGGTTCCTAGACGATGCGCCCAGGCTCGAGACACATTTCTTGGTATATACAAACCAATCATTGCTCTCTAGGCCGGCGTGGCGCCAGAAGGAGACGAAATATCTTTCTCGTCGAGCGGGGGCTTGTCCGCAGAATGGATGGAGGGAAATACGGCGGTCGCAGGACGCTGCGTCAACCTAAAACGCATTTAAAGAATGTACCGTAGATAGTTCGACGCTACTAGAAGGGCGTCAAATCACATAAGAAATGCGATGATTGGGTGTGGAAGAAAACCTTGTTTGGGGGACTAAAAACTTCCAGCAAATGACCTCCAAAAATGGGCGGTTAGAGCCCTACTAAAAAAACAAACGAGTCCTTGGAAACGAACAAACTCCTGCGTCCTAACGCCGTTGAAAGAAGACCCTCGTCGTTACAAGACTCTACAAACTCTCCCCGCGAACTACTCGCCCTCCTCACTAGCGCCGGACCCCTTCCGCGCGCTCCTCCACTGTCGCTCCTCCAACTCCCGCTTGTCGCGGCGATCACGGCGAGCAGCCTTTTTGGCGCTGTGCTGCTCAAACTCCTCCTCCGTCATTTCGGAGACGCTCTTGCGCTTTTGTTTCCGCTTTGAAGCCCCGGTGCCAGCGACGCTTCCGCCCTCCGGTGGATTGGCGGCTGACCCACGGGCCGGCGTCGACGGACGAGGAGTGCCCGCGGGCTGTTTGTCGGCAATGGACTGGAGCTGTACGGATCAGCGGGTGCGATTGGTTGAGCCGGGAGTAGCGGGAAGTTGTTCAGGAATAGGCACGGGCTTCGCCGGTGGGGCGGAGGTCCCGGGGGTACGGCGCGGCGAGAGGTCTTGGGCGGGCCGGATGGCCTTCTTGACAGGGGACCGCCCTAGAGGTGAGGGCGGACGATCCGCGCCCTTGTCCTGAATTGCCCCAGGAGGCCGGGAAAACTCCAAAGGGGTGAACTCACCCTGTGGCCCGCCGCGGAGTTGGGCGCGGAGACGATCAGCGGCGCCACCATCGATGTGATTGCGTCGCTCGTAGTCGGCGATGGCGGACTCGGCCTGGGCTTTGCGAAGAGCCGCGTCGTCCTTCGCGTAGACGCCCGAAGGGTCGGCGCCTCCCGGAACGATCTTGCCGCCGGACGTGGCGTCGGACTGAATTGCGGGCCCGGCCGTGCGGGTCGCTAAAGGCTTGGAGGTTTCCTCGAGTCGATGACGACCGACAGGGGACGCAACACGATCGGCGCGTTGATCGGGGAACCTCTTGGCTGGAGCGGGCTTGGGGCAGATGGGCTTATGGGCTGGGCGGGCCGCCGACGTGGTGGTGTCGGAATCGTCGTCAGTGGAAATGACAATTGACCTCGACTTGGCCTGGCTCGGTCCGGACCCGCGAGGGGAATCCTTGCGGCGACGGGCCTGAGACGACCCACGGCCCTTGCCCCTCAGGCGCCCGCGGCGTCGCCCCCCGCCTCGGCTCGATCCACAGCCACGCGCGCTGTTGGGACGCGTCACACAGTTGGTGCCGCTTCCCTCCCCGCCGGAGTCCTTGGTGTCGCCCTCACCCGCTGAAGGGTCGGCGGCATAGCCATCCGAATTTCCCCGTTGCACGCTCCGAGTGATGTTCTCCAGAGACTCGGGCTCCACGTCGGGGTTGTACGGCCGGACAACGACGGCACCGGTTACCCGGGCGCGGCGAATGCGTGCCCAAGAACTGCGCCAAACCCTCAACTCCTTCAACACGGCCAAATTCCACGTTGAGTCTTTGGCTTGGCGGGGCAGATCGGACAGCGACTCCAAAACCCGGCGCAGCTCGCGCACCGCCTCCCGAACGGCGGGAGGAAGTCCCTCGAGTGGCAAACAAAGATAGTGTGGCAGAACGTAATTGTGACTCCGGCCGACACCGTAGGTCCCATGTTTGACATCTGAAGCGCCGGCGCCCACCACCACTTCCGCATGTTCGCCGAGAATACCGAATGGGCGCGGAGTGGGATTGCCCGAGCGCAGTGACTTGTTCGGATTCAATCGGGGCCGTTGTGCGTCACCGGCCAAGAGCCCTTGCTCACCGACACGCAATAGAGCGTCAATGTACTTGGCGCCAATCGGGTGCAGAATGAGCTGCTGCGAACCGGAAACTGACGGGCGTTTGGTCGGGTCATCAATGGCGTCCACCATGGAACGCAGCAGCTCCAGTTGCGACGAAACTTGCGGCCGACACACGAGAGACTCGACAAGACGCGCACGCAAGATGATCTCCTCGTCAGAGGGCTGCTTCCTCGACTGAGAGGTTATTAGTTAGCAGGGCCGAGATGAGGGCGCCGAAGGAACGGAGCTTACCAGTCCCTACACCACCGGGAGTGCAGCCACCTGGCACTGGGAGATAGCGGCCTGGGCAATCAAGGCCTGGTTGTGCTTCTCGTTGGCGCTGACGGGACGGCACGCCACATCGGCAGCTTCCCACGCCAAGGTGTCGAGCTGGGACAACATCTTCAAATCCTGGCGCAGCCCCTTCGGCAGCACAACGTCGGGCAGGTCCGCCTCCTCCACACCGGCTATAAGCTTCACAAGATCGTTGTGTACTCGCTGGCCGAAGAAGACGATCCGCTGCATAACTCCAAGGAACCCAGGGGGAATCTGGAAGATGGTCAGCGTTGTCGACGGAGATGGATCGGGGCACTCACCTGAGCACAAGCTTTGTTTTCAATCGCACACCCCACACAACTCTTTCCTTCAGCTGCGGGCACACAGACGAGGAAGGGGCTGCGGTGGGACCCCGATGCACACTTCAGGCAAGGAGCCAGCCCGGTGGCCGTGGGCCAGCCCTTGCCTGAGTCGAAGTGCACGCCGAGATCCCCGGCGATGTTCTGCGCCACCGCGTCTATCACCGTTTCGGGATCCATGTAGAGTCGCCGCCGGGACGGCGCGCGGAAACGGGGTCGCGGCGATGGTGATTGTGCGTAGAGTCGGGCGTCACGATGTGTGGCGTCGGTGAAGACCCGGTGACGAAGGTCTGTGATGAAACCGCAGGCAAGGAGATCAGATTGAGCTTCGAAAGGGTCGTTATGATGAAACGCTATTTATCGGCGATGCTGTGATAAGTGGAAATGAGAGATCAAAGAATGAGGATGAAGGCGTAAGAGATAGTTGAGGTAAAAGGAAACCAGTCCCCACGGGGAAACGCGATGTAAGGTTCAAGGATTCGCGCTCGCCGTGGGGTACGTGCCAAGCGCTCAGGGGCACGGACCACACCTGCGATTGCCGAAACGCCGATTGCACGGAGCAACACATTCAGCATAACGTCCCAAAGGCTTTCAGATTCCAAACCAAGGCCAAGAATCCGCCAAGTCACTTCACCCACGGTTTCCGCGCCGATCGCGCGCCGCCCAAAACCACACGGAGGACCGGGAGCTAGCACTCTTTTCCCCTGTAAAGGCACCAGGAAATCTGGGACCGGGGCTCTTTTTTTTTTTTCTTTTTTTTTTTTTTTTCAGCGAGGCCAGCTCTGGCGCAGTCCGGTCGCCGTGGTAAGACGAGGCCTCGGAGGACTGTCGGCCGTCTTAGAGGGGCAAATGTGAGGGAGTGGACAGAGCCTGAACTGGAAGAAGGGTCGAGGCCCACTCCCGAAAACTCTTTAGACGGCTCGCCGATCGGCCGGAGACCCACGAGTCCTAGCACAACTGGCATACATAGGTCCCGAAAACCACGTACGTTTTGAGGGACAAGTTGAAGTCTCCTGACACCTACCGAATGGAATCTGGCTGTGACGTGACTCTCACTCGTTCAGCCTTATACGTCAGAGTTCGGACGTGACGGGTATTAGTTGGTAGGGCGCCGAGTTCCTAGGGCGAAGAGCGGCCGGGTTCCTGGGGCGGCTGGTGCTAAATGGAGGAAAATGAGAGACAAAGTAGCTCCGGTTGGTGCAGCTCTACCGGAGAAGTCATGAGCCATTGGCTTAGGGCGTGATCTTGTATTGCGGACACCTAGACGCGAGCAGGACCTGTCAGTATATGCCAAGTGCAAGTTGATGCCATAAAAGGCTCGCTACCTCTTAAGGTGTGTGTCTCACGTACCACACAGACAATAGGTGCGGGTCAGATGTAGCTTAGTGTTAGGATGAATTTGGCTCTCGATATAGGAGAGACAGCATATTAAATAAGGAAGACCTCGGCTGCCATTATGATCCTACCCTTTTCTTAAGGACCCCTTTGCAAACTAGGAGGAAAGCTGAGAGGAAAGCTGTCTCCGAGAGGCAGCAAGAGTCGAGCATGTCTACCGTAAGGCTAGAGACGTAGGAGCCAAGACTCGTCGGGCTACCGGTCCAGGAACCTAAAGTGATCATACAAAAGGTCATAAGGCCGGCCAAGACCGCGGAAGCGATAGGTAGTACTCGGACCCCATGGCCCGATGCGATGCGAGAGGCAAGGGGGTGGGAGCTGGATGTGGCAGGTGGGGAAAGGGGGGGGGGGGGGGCT